>JAYMSW010000004.1:0-53584 GCA_036897725.1 Erodium texanum
CAAAGGACAATGTGTTTATGATAAAGATTGGCCTAGGGCACAAAATATCTAACACGAACACGCCACAAGCATCTAGAGAGAGCCTTGTCGCTCGACTTGGCATGACTCAGGGCAACGATAAGTCCATTTACTTGGGCCTTCCAACTTTGATAGGGCGGAACAAGCGAGGTGCTCTGAACTTTATTCGAGACATGATATGTTCTAGGATATGGGGTTGGGATAACAAGTTTCTCTCCAGGGAAGGAAGTCCTACTTAAAATAGTGTGTCAGACTCTCCCCACATATGCTATGGGCGTTTATTTACTACCCGAATCCCTTATTGATAATATAGAACATCTGCTTGCAAAGTTCTGATGGTCTCATAAGGACTCTGCTAGTAGGGGGCTGATTTGGATGAGCTGGAAGCGGCTTTGCTCGCATAAGCATTCGGGAGGGATTGGGTTTAAGAGATTGCGGGCCTTTAACCTTGTGATGTTGGGTAAGCAAGGATGGAGATTACTTACACACCCGGATAGTCTCGTTGCCTCTTAGTCTGCGAGTCACTCATGATAGTTGGTACTGGTCGAAGGATCGATCAAGTAAATATTCAGTCCGAAGTGCGCATCGTTGGTTTCAAGAGAGACAGAATCTATGGTCTCCTAACTCTGGTTGTCGGACGCTTAAACTATTGTGGAAGATCCCTGCTCCACCAAAGGTGCTTCATTTTTTCTGGCGAGTTCTCACTGGTTGTCTACCCTCAAAGACTCAGTTGCGGTCGAGATATGTGAATGTTGATGTGAATTTTCGTTGGTGTGGGATGGAGGAGTCCATAACTAATACAATCTTTGATTGTGGTTTTACAATGACGTGTTGGGAGAGGTCGGGTGTTGTGTTCCCTTAAGCTGCTGGTGATCTGAATTTGCCCATACAGGACCGGGTGGCTGTGATGTTTGATAACCTCTCAAGGGACCAGCGAGGGCTACTCGTCTCTGTTAGCTGGTCCATATGGAGAGCTCGTAACGAGATGGTATGGGACCAAAAGCATACTCAAGCGCGAGCATTAGTGCATGGTGCCTCTCTTTTGCTCAACGACTAGAAACAGGCTCAGGTAACGAAGAGCTCCAGTGATGTTCAAGTCACAGTTCGACATTGCCAAGTTTGGGTCCCCCCCGAGTGCAGACCATTTGAAATTAAACGTTGACGCAGCAACATTTAACGAGGACAGAGTGGGAGGTGCGGGCTTGATTGTCCGAAATACTGATGGCCGACCAATTGCTATCCGGGCTGTTTTGTAGCCGGCGCAGTTGGACTCGGAGCTACTTGAAGCCATGGGAATTAGAGAAGCTCTTGTTTGGGCTCAGTCATCGGCATGGGAAGCAACGGACGTAGAATCCGATTGTCAAGGTGTAGCCGCCTTGATTTCCAAGGTTCCAGCCCCTCTTTCACCATTGGGACTCATCATACAGGATTGCTAGTTACTGTTATCAGAGATGCCTCATTGTATGGTCTTTTTTGTTGGTGGATCAGCAAATAAGGTAGCCCATGCTATTGCAAGTGATGCCCGTTTTTATGCTCATCGAGTTTGGGATATGTCTGAAATCCTTTCTGTTTTAAGTTCGATCATTGTATCCGATCTCACGGAATAAAATCACTCATTAGTTTTCAAAAATAATAATAATAATAGATTTTATAGATTTATTTACTTAAACAAAATTGAATCAATACTTTTGATGTCTTTGCATGTAACTTGAAAATATCTATAAATTATACGTAAATATCTTCATGAATTACCACAAATATATAATTTAATAGTAAATTTGCACGTAACACATTTCCATAACAAATGCTCTACATATATGTGATTAGTTTTTTGAATTTTTATGTGTTACCATGATACAATATAGATCAGAATTATTAATTATTTCTCGTCACTTGGTTTACATATGACTTTAAAATTTTATTATATCCCAAAACTACTCATCCACATTCTTCAATCTTTTGGTTTCGATTCGATTTTGTTCTGAAATTTTTCTTCAATACATTGAAATGGGAATATTATAGAATGGGATCCAATCATTCTAAGATATCATAAAATCTTAAATCAAGGTGAAAGTCGCCTGACAAAAATATTGATTTTTTTTTTATAGTTTCCATTTATATATATTGTAGAATGGCTGACATATGAAAACTCATAAAAGTGATTATATGACTATGAAAATTTTACTATATAGTTATATTTTCGTAAAAATTTACTATAGAATTATATATTTTATTTATTGAAATTTCTTGATATGTATTATGTTTGTATAAGATTCTAATTCCCAAAATAAATAAGAAAACATATACGACTCCATTTGTTTTTGTAGTAGGGTCCTTACTTTTTCAACTTGCAACTTGCAAAGTGGCTCATTATGCATTTTAGAAATAGAGATACCAAATTCGCAAGCCTTGATTGCTTCAATTTTGGAAATTTTGTTAGAATAAGATAGCATTTAGCTACATGCAAACCAAAAGTACCGTAGAGTTAGATTTATCCTATTATTTATTTTACAATGTGGATTGCTTACGTAAGAAAATTAATATAAACTTCGTGATAAATAGTACATTTTGTTTCAAAAATTAGAGAGAGTTTGTTTCGTTTATCTGTGTCACACTAAATTTTATTATGCCATATTCATGTAAGTATTATGAAAGATGCTGGTTTACATTTTTTTTTTTATGATATGTTAAGTTTTAAAATAAATAATTTTAATCTTAATCATGTGAACAAGTAATGTGTAGTCGATATTCTTGATCTTATAATGTATATCACTTTTTTTCTATAAATAATCACTATATTAAGGTCTTACCAATCTAAAAGCTCGAATTAGTAGGTAGAGACCCGGATGATCATCAAGTTTATGTCAATATTTGTGTGGGACTTGGCACGTGTACTGCAGGACTTTAGCCCGAATTATAATGACATAGAGAACTGTATGTGGAGGATAAACTAGGCTCAGATATTATATTAGCGACAGACTCACTTAAAAACTCGAATAGGAAGGTGAAAGCCCTGAATCCCTCACTTGCAAGCCAATATTGAATGCCGGACTTAGCATGTGAACTGTGGGATTTCAACTCGAATTAGGATAGTATAGAGGAGTGTAGGTGGAGACCAAAATAAGCTCTAAGAGCAAGTCCACCGACAGTATTGGTGACGACTTGTCATGTAAGCTTGAGTAGGGCTAAGGCATCAACAAGACACCGGTATCGGTTTCCAAGAAGTCCACCGATTGCACTACTCAACATGGTGACATTCTAGTGAGTGAAGGAGGAGAGAGAGACTATCCCAAGATAGAGGCAGATGTGGCCGAGTTTGATCAGAGGAAGAGAGTTGAGGTTTTGGTAAGCACACTTAGGCATCGTCTCTTACTAGGGTAGTACTGGTGCTGACCAATGCTAACGCCTTCGATACCGCTGATGGCATTGCCCTAATAATATCATATTAAAGTTAGACCTACTTAAAAATTCAAATTAATAAATAAGACTATAAATTTACTACTTATAAGATGTTATGATCAGTATTCATTCGATATAGGATGATACAAAATGAATGACAACAATAAATTTATATATATTATTTTTTGAATACAAAAGAAGTTTATATTATATTTGATAATAGCTGTCTCATGTGATAGATAGCATGTAGTGTGATATCACTAGTTGATGTGAAACGAACACATGCTATATATAATGGAGTGTCAAAAGTAATGGGAAGGCCAGGGTCATTGTTTGCGAATCTAGCCCTAGATTCTTCTGAGATAAAACACCACACGCTACAATGAATAAAGTGGAACCCTAAATCGAAAGGAACACTAATCAACGTTAAGCCCAGATTTGAATACAGATATTTGTAATTATTATTTATGGACAAAAGCAAGTGGGGGAATTTGTATGCATATACTTGAAAGTATATTAATGTGGTTGATGAGATGGTTTCGTTTGGAGTTTGTCAGTCTACACATCACAATCAGTATAAATAAATTTTAAGGATAATAACAAAAAATTTGTTGTGTATTTTGAAATTACGATAGTTTAATTACATGAATTTAGATATGTGATAGGTTGGTATTTTTATGTGTACTGTTAGACAAAATCTATTAAAACTAATAGAAATTATCACTTTAAGTGACATGTAAGAAACACGTGACCTTGAAAATTCTCCAAATACTCTTGTTCAAGATAATGTTGGATAAACACAAGTAGGAAGTAATAAGGTATTTTCCTTGTCCTTTTAATTCCGGAACTTATGGTGCACCTAAAAATAAATTCACTATACCAACATGTTACAGATGCAAGTTCAAGGTACCAACCTGCTACAACTTTAAAGTATACGACAATTTATATTGTTCTGTCAAAAACAAAAGAGAGAGAAAAAAGAAGAAGAACACAAGTGTTGGTTATAAATAGTAAAATTCTATGTATTTGATATTTTTATCGAGAGTGACAACAAAATATATTGAGTATACAAGTTCGAAATATGGATTTAAGAAAAGTTATGGACGATGAAGAAAAAATTTCACGTAAGAAGTGCAAGATCATTGGTTTCCATGATTCAATCTACATACATATTTTAATTCATTGGTTTCAGGCTCTTTTATCTATATAAAAAAAACCTGTACATATTTGAATTAATTCGCTCTATCTAGTCACGTGTTTAACATACAGATATAATTTTAAATACATATATACGTCTAAATTATATCTTAAATATATTCAAGCGAACAAAGATTCTCTATTAGTTGATGTTATATCTAGATTAGATCAAACAAAATTCAAAAATCAAGATTATAAATATGAAACACAAAACTCGTTACGTTCTCATTTTGTTGGTGACATTTATTTTTTTTATCTCTCTATAAGGCGGTTGGAAATCTTGTAGTTTACATATACCACTTTTCAAAATTTATTTTATAATTTTAATGGATGTTATGGAAATGAAACTAAGTCCACATACAAAAGCTAATTATTGCTTCTTGGTAATCTTTTAAACATTTCATTCCAATGAGTGGTGTGGAGGATGGCATAGGATCTCTCTCCTATTCACTTTATTGTTAGTTATTTTAGAATTCAATTTGAGATACTTAGATGGGAATTAATGCTAATGTGTAACCTAATTTCACAAATTAATGCTAATGTGTAACCTAATTTCACTACCCTCAAGACACCAACTTGCTTTGGCCTTTTGGTAGTGCTATGTCACGATATTTGGTCCCCAATGATTTGATCCTCTCTTTTGTTTTTGAAGTAAAAACAACGACAAAAGAATCATCCGTGTTTAATGTGTAGCATTGATATCAGACATATAAAATCAAATACACATCAATTAGTTATAAATTTTGACCAAAATGAATTTTTGATATATCTCCACATAAACAAACAAATAGTGACTACGAAAGTTCAAACCGAAACTATACAGATTCGGAGATTAAGTGTTTAGATATTAAGATTATAATGTTCGGATGTTATTATGTATTATTTTGTAATTTACAACTTAATGTTTTTTATTCATTTAGGGGTTATAATGGTGTTTTGTGAAAGAAAGTTGGGATGGAATAATTCAAATATTCTCAATTTTTTTAAAAATATTATTTTTTATTAATATTTTCTTAATTAAATTCTAAATCAGGAGCATAGAAAAGTATGGGCTGAAATCTGAATTGATCAATACTACGGCCCATGGATGGCCCATAAAGATACAATAGCAACAATATCTCTGGTCGTTTTATGTTTCTTTTGCTCTAAAAACGACCTGTCGTATTTTTGTTTCCTTTCCGGTTCGTTTGAGCTCGAAGATCAAGAAGGCACGAGCTCTGCAATAGAGAGAGAATGTGTTCATATTTGATGAAAATGGAGAAACGATTCACGCTGATCCAAACCATTGCTGCAGCTGGAGTCTTCTCGGCCGTTTCGGGATGGTAATTTTCTACGAGATTTTCCGTCACTTTCTCGAGAATCGGCGAATCGTGATTCTTCGCTGTAACTGGACTGTAATGCTGTTAGCTGACTCTGTAGCTAAATGTTTCAGGTACGGTTTCATGTTCGGAAGAGAATCGGCTCGGAAGGATCTCGGAATCGTGATCGAAGATCTTCGTTGCAACAATCTCGATTCCTCTTCGAGAACTCGTGATTGAGAGGTAATTTTCCCAATGCTCGCTTCCTCTTACTTTGATTAGCTGTTTCGCATTGATGCACAAGCTTGAAAGTGAATGAAGAACGAACAAAAGTTGAGTTGTTAATAGTATTTCGATTGTTGTGGATGTGTAATAGAGACATTTATGATTGTTTAGGAGAGATAAATTTTGTGACAATTGAAACCATATTTGCTATTATTTGATGAGAAACAGCTTGATAATCCATAACTTGCTGCACATCTGGAGAATCCATGACTTGATTATGCAGATTTTTCATAATCTCCTGCACATTTTGTGCATGTACCTTTCCGAAAACTTCATGTTAATCACCTTTTGTAATATCTTATGATGATAAGTTGTATCAAATAAAACTCGGTTTACTTATGTGTAGTGTTGCATTAGTTCAGAGTATTGGTAACTCGATTGCTTTTATTTTCCAAATCCCTATGAATGGGGTGACACATATATATTTTTATTTTAGTTTGGCAGCGTACCCACTTCGTTTTGGTGATGCTTCTTTCTTTATTTCTTGAGTCTATATTCATACTTTTAGGCTTTGCTATGAGGATAAGATGAGATGGACTTATCAGTTACATCCAGATTAATTTAACAAAAGCATTCTCAACTTAAAGTTATTGTATCTTGTTGCATGAATGAAGTATGAACTTATCTTGGCTTGCTGCTTTCATTTTACAGGTGTCAATCATATGATATACTATACATGAACAAATTAGTTTCATGAGTTAGTCAATGCCTTTCTTGATGAAACAGTTTGTAGATTTCTTGAAATGATCAATACTCAATAATAGGCTGTATTCTACATTCATGATCGTATAATAAGTACAACTTCTTCATCTTTCTTGCCAATCTTTAAGAGCTATACTTATCAATTATCATGAGAACCCTTTTCCCTCCCATATTTGGTTCTTTAATAAGACCATTTGGGCTGTGGCTACCCAAGAGTGTAGCCTTCCTCTCCCAACCCACCTCTTGTGAATGTGGGATCTGATTTTAGCTCTCTAATATGACACTAAGAGACTATACTAGCTGAGTAGCAAGCACCTCCATGTCATGCCATCTTAGTGATGTATAATATGTATAATATACATGTACTACTATATTGTAATTCTCTGTTCTCATCCTCCCTTTCACACCCTACCCACCCTGTAGTATTTTGAAGTGCATAAGAATTACATGAATTTGTGCATATATTTCTACACAAGAATGACATCCTTAGTTTTGTTCACATTTTTCTCTCTGATGAATCCCACATGTAAATCTGTTCCAGTGGTGTCTGACTCTGAAAGTCTATTCCGACCTCCTTCTGACATGCTCCTCACGAACTCCACCAGGTGCCGCCAGTTTTCTGGTTCAAAGAGCTTCTTATTCATCCTTAGATATGTAAATGCACTCAATCCGTTGCCAGAGTCTGACCTACTTTTTGCCATGACTTGTTCATATCCACCTGCATCATATCTTTCCAATGCATTCTCTCCTGCAAGTTCTATTCCAGCAGTTTTAGTTGCTATCTTTACTTGCCTCACTAACCCTTCTGGTGAGCAATTTGCACTCTGGGGCTGTTCTCCATCTTTCATTTCCATGCAGGTGAAGTTCAACACTGCTCCATGTTTGGCCATCATATGGGCTATTGGTAGGTAGCCATCTCTGTGTCTAGTATTATAGTATCCAGCAGTTAACTCAGCTGCGTGAGACCTTGTTCCATAGTGCCAGTGAATTCCAGCTACTTTTCCAGATAGTTCTGCTCCTGTTCCATGGTATATCCCCTTTGCAGCTGCTAGTATCCTGTCACCATGCTCAAGCAGCTTTGCGGAGTACCACTCTAAGAAGAACTGCCCATACTCTGTGTTCCATGTCCCATCCCTTCGGAAAAAGCCGGTATCTTCAGGAAATTGATTGTACTGACCAGAATCATGGGGGCCACTTCTTCCCCAATCGTGCTTTCCAATTTCCTCTGCCGACGCTTTCAGTGAAGCCCTCATATACTGTTTTTTTTAATAAAAAAACATAGGTACCAATTAGGTATGAAAAATACGAAGTTCAATTCATTTAATCCCACATATATAAGATATTGCCATCATTTATAACCCTCTAGTTAATGAGTTGGTTCATGACACACTAGTTGCATAAATGAGCAATCTGATCAATATATTGTCCAGTGGATCATTTTCAGGCAGTTTGAGATATTTACCTTGTCATAGCATTGGAATTCTCCAATTCCAGGAAACCTCCAAGTTCCATTACTTTCAGGATAAGATGGATATCTCAGCTCTCCACAAGGACCCATTCCCACCTGAATTTCCTGATAAAAAAAAAATGAAATTGAGTATCGACATTAACATAGCAAACTGATTTGTGGGAAAAAATTGATTTATTACTTAAGAATTCAACATCTGATAGGTGACACCCAAATTTTATAGTCACTTTTGTTTAGTTGCCATTTTATTTCTTCTTAAGCCTCATGTTTGGTAGACTCATGTCAGTCTATGTCCTGTGACAATGTGGTCTCTGTAAAGCATGATCAATTATCCATTGCATTTCTAATATTGTGTCCACTACAAGATAAGTCCTAACTAGTAGTATGTGTACCCAAAGTGAGCTTATTTGTTCAAGTTTTCCATTTGATTCTTTTCCAATTTCCTAGCTGTTTGAAAACAATTTATAATTATAATAATATGAAAACAGTTTAGGCCCACAGTTGGACCTTGTTTGATCCTAGTCTCTATTAGATCTAGCATGTTATAAAATAAAAGGTAGCAAGAGAGGTAGTATGTTTAGTAGATGCTCACCACAATAACTTTTCCCAAGTAATTTTTGAATCTGTCGCGGAAACTTCTCATGTAATCAGCGTAGACCTGAATGGGTGTCCTTCCTTTGAGTACAGGTAATGAGTCACAACCCAGAGATATGTACTCAGGATTCCTCCTACCAGATCTGTCTGTGTAGACAAGGTCTGGGTTCTTGCTAATTTCTTCAAGCACCCATGGTGGTAGAGGAATGCTGAAATTCATAGGAAAATTGTTATTTCATTAATAATTAATTTATAACATGGTTAATCAACTCCTAGTTTTCTGTTATAAGGAAAGCGAGAGGAATAATTTTAGGACTTATAGTTCCAAATAATCACATGAAAAGTTATTAGGAAAAACAATTATAGCTAAGCTGACATACCTGCAGGAGTCTCCAACGTTTCCTCCGCATTGATGAAAAGACATCACAACTTGGAGCTTCAAACCATGCTTTTCCACCATATTTACAAGCTCAGCATAGCCTTCCCAGTTATACTTCATAGGGCCATCTTTCTCAACCAATCCCCACCAGGCATCAACCATGACTCCTTCTACGCCAGCACTCTTCAAGGCCATCAGACTGGCATTCATGGCTCGAGGTTTATTCAAATTACCTCCAAGAGTAACTGTGTCTAGTGGAAGCATCACAAACACTGGCACCTTTGAATTGCTTGAACTTTGAGCTCCAGCTAGTGAATGCAACTTCTCCCATTTTTCATTCTTTTGTACCTCTGTGGTCAACGTTCTCCTAACTGAGAATTGTGCCTGATGCACTGAATTCCTTACCCGGAGACGGTATGATGACTTGATTTGTGCAAAACAAACTGTGCCAGAGAAATCATCCGAAGTTCTCAGGCTCTTGGGGTCTTTTAGGTTTGTAAAAGAAATAGAAGATTGTAGGGTTAAGGCCATTTTTTCTGCTACTATTGGAGAAATGAAATGAAAGGAGAGGGGAGGATAAAGATGTGTGAGAATAAATGAAGAGATGGATGGTTATTTATAAAAAGGAACTGAGTACAGGTTCTTGAAGAAGACAACTTTGGTGGGCTCTAGTGTAAAAGAGAAAAAGTGCAAAAGATCAACTAGACAGATTACTTTTTCAATGTCATTTTCGGTATACGTGGTTACCCGTTTATCGTTCTTATCATAATGTATGGGAAAAAGAGTAATTCCAGGTTTTTAAGTCATACAAAGAGCTGATTGGTCTGCCTGGATTGTGTGGTATAGTTATTCTCTCAAGGGTTATGTTTGTGATCACATGATTTCAAAGTTCACAAAATTTGCTCTGCTCTGTACTTTAGATGTTCTGGTTTTAAATTCAATATTTGAAAGTGAAAAAAAGCATAGGCACTTTTACTGGCTGCTTTCAAGTTTTAAGTAAAGAAAACGAAGCGCATCTGAGAATATCTTAAGTTTATTGAAGCTGTTGATATTTTAAACCGATTTCATGTTAATTGTACCTGTCATAGTCGAAGGTATTCTTTTTGCGTGAGATTTTTTTTTTTCTCATTTCAAAGCTGCATCTGTACACTACACCTATAAGCTTGCAAATAATCTTACTGCTATTTGAATGCTCTGCTACCTTGAATAGTTTATATATTAATTATATTTTTAGTACTCTTTGATCAATTTTACCCTTTTTCGTAATGCTTGAATTAGTATGTTTAACAAGTACTTGGATTGATCATGCACATTCCATGCCTTATGGACCTTAGTGTTCGGTTAATTTTTCACATGTCATGACCATAACTCTTTGATACAGGTTTCACTATTATAGAACTTGCCATAAGAAGTGTGGAAAGGGGTGATTTACATAAGAGCATGGCTACTGGGAAGAGAAAAAGTCTTTCTTCACTATTATTTTTCATTTAATTTAATTTACTTCTCTTGGTGTGATAGCTAATGGGTGGTTTCCTTTGTTTCAATCCACCAAACCCCACAAAGCATGGTAGGCTTACTTTGGTATATGTCGTGTTTTTTCCATGCTGCATTTTTGTGGAGGACGAAATTCATGAATATTTCTTGGTTTTGGTTGCCTTGGGATAAGAAGACCAGAGACTATTCCCAACGGGAAGGCATGTGGTTCTAATTAAGTTTCTTCTTTCAGTTGTCTTTGATGTTTGTCTTTGTGCTGAAGTATTCAAAGTCTATTTGGCTCCACTGGTTTGCTGTATTATGCATTCTGAAATGCACTCGTTCAGCTCCTTTAGAATTCTGTTTGATATTGTGTAATCCTGGCCTATATAATCTGGTTATCTTTATGTTACAAACAATCTACTATGTTTTGATACTGTTAGTGTTAGATAACTCAGAGTCTGAGACTGAGAGATGCATATTTAGTGTATAAATTAAACTTGAGCTACTTATATTGGACCGGATTCCAAATTAAAATGTCAACCTTAATAGTTGGATGTGATCTTATCTTTGTATGTGCATCTTTTATTTCTTTTTATTTGACGTGTAGAGCTAGACTTCTAAACACAGCTAAGTATGGACAATAAGGAAGCGCCCTATGGGCCACATGGCCAAAACCCACGGCCTCCACGACTAAAAGGTCAGTTCTAATGGTTAGGTATGACTCTTCTATTTACATGTACATCTTTTTTTATTGGATGCGGGGCCTTATACTTCAAAATTTAGGTGGAGGAACAAAGCCTCACAACTAAGCTCTATTGCAAATTTCAGTTAGGCACACACAATAAATGTTTGTCTCTATATGAGAGCTGTTGTGAAAAAAAAGAAAAAAAGAAGTATAAATTTTTTCTACCATGAGTGAAAAGAAATTCATACTATTATATCATAGATCTGTTGAATATCGTATTTTGTTAGGTTCACTATTCACGTGATTGATTCCATGCAATATATGGCTGCTGTTTGTTACTTGCCTTCTACTGTAATCAAAATGACATTGTGAATCACAACCTTTTCTCTGTGACAGGGATTGCATGTTGGTGAGGTGCACCGCCCAGCTGCTAAGTTCGATATATATATATTTTTAAATCAAGTGGGTCTTTGTTCCATAAGAAAAGGATAATCCCGAATCTTACATTTCTTGACATTGACCGTGTGGTTTTTATTAGAGCAGGATCTATCAAACTGAGCTGTTGGTGTTGGCCATATACTCTCTGGCCTACCTTTACAACGTGGTTGTGGAGGGTACGAAATCTTATCTCTTCGGTACTTTTGGTCTCATTTCAGGAGAAGACTGGGATGAAAGGCAGGAAGAGGGCATAGAAAGGTACCGGGACCTGACATTTCCTCTTCTTTTCCCCCAATAATTGCACTTGATTTTTTTTTTTACTGTATTTCAGTTACCTGTCTTATTACCAAAAAATAAGAAAGAAAAAAAATTGTTTTCGGAGAGGCAACTATTTGAAAATGGAATATGAGACCAAGTTGATCTTGCAGATTAGTTGAGTTAACTCTATCAGAAGACATAATATGTAGGTATTAGTTGCAGTTTCAACAACACAATTATCTGGTGTTGTTTGTGTTATACTTAACTGAAAGAAAATTACCCAATTTAAATGCAAACCAGAACCATATATTGGCCCCAAATAAAGTATTTACTATTGCCATGAAAAGATCGTGCTGATGCATACTTGTTTTGCTCTATGTAAGCTGACTCAACATACATGCTTTATGACTCATTTACTTGCCTTTTGCAGATAAGTTATATCCAAAACAGTGGGTGTGAACTGACTTGTGTTGGTACAAATTTATGCAGTCCCCTCCATGTTTTGGGGTATGAAAGACGTCAAAATCATTATTCTCATGGAAGTAATGTAGTGAAATATTCAGCTCTTGAATGGTATATGTAATCTTGCAATGAATTTCAAATTCAAATCGGTTGGAGGGATGCAATTTTATTCATTGACCCCACCTCTCTTTTCTCTCTCAGAATCAAAATCTCACAATCACGAAGAACAAGCCGGACGGCCCACCGATGACATACGAGGACAAGGCATATAGTAAGCATCTCTCACATTCACTAATCAACAATTTCATATTTGTTACACAACCTGTTACTGTCTTCTAGCAAAAAGGTCCCCTCCAATTGTCTTTTGTTTTTTTCTTGCTTGTGGTTGTGGCTCTCCATTGCATTTTGCTGCAGTGTGTTTTCAAAATTCTGAACCCACAAAAATTCCTCCACCCGTTCATCACCTTTCATTTTATGTGGGTACGCGCTTCCCCTCCGCTTAGTACACGTAGGTATGGTTCCCTCTGCACATGCTATGATCGTGAAAGCACGAGCAATTTCAGCTCTACCTTTGTTCTCTTACAAGGATAATGTTATGGCCCAAGTCCTTTGTGCCTTTCGTTTATATGCTAAGATTTATTTTATTGACCCGTAAATGTGCATATTACACTACCTATATATATGTTTGTGTTTCCTGATTTTTTTTATTTTAAAAAACCACATATTTGTCGAGTAAAAGAATAGTGGCAACTTGGCAAGGCAACAAAATAGGCTGGCATTTGTGCCCTTGAAACTCACATGGATGCTCCCACGTGGATTTTTTGGCTTTTAGGACACGGGCTTTTTCGGAGATATCTGGGAACTTTATGAGATATTTTCATTTCTTCATCATTAAACGAAACAAATATCGGTAGATATTTTCACAACAGCACGGTGGCGGCTGTTCCTTAGATATGAAGTCGTCTCATCTTCTTGAATGTGAAGATATTTTGGAGATGCATGAACTATCCTAGTTGAGTTCGTTTGCGGGGTCCCAAATTGGAAATGAACTTGATAAAAATATCTTGAAATCTTCCTCTTTTGGCTTATGCTTTGAGTTGGATGGGACTTCAAAGTTGTCTCGAAACCAAGTTTGGTTCTACGCAAACATGTGTCTAGTCGATTTTAAAATGATAGTTTGGGTCGAAAACACGTTAACACAAGTGTTTCCCGTTGTTATTGTTAGACTACGGGTCAGTTGATTGTAGTGCAAACACCATCTCTGTGGATAAGGGACTGTTTTGGGAAATATCCCGATACTTGAAATTTGGCCTAAATAGAGAAAACAAGTACAATGAAGCTATACGGCAAGGAACTAGACAAACCATGAAGATCCAGAATCAAAACATGGTGTCTTAGAAGCGAAATCTACAAGATCCATCTGATAAGTCCAGGGTAATCTGTCACGCATTACATAGAGATAAACTTATTGTGTTAAAAACACAATCCTTTAGTTCTCGCATCTAAAATTTAAGACTCTGCTATTGGAAACACAGACCCAATCCTCTGTTGCCCTTGGCGATAGCACTTGATATTCACAGAGTATGGACCTAACTGAACGTGGTTGTCCTCTCCGCCCATGTAGAAGCACAGTGTGTAGAGTGCTATTTCAAACTCGGGGCTCACTCCGACTAGAGTGCTCGAAACAGATTTTAGTACACCATTCCACTCGAACTGGATGGTAAGCAACTGTGTTTCCGAGTCAGGCTGCAATTCAGACAAAAACGGGGAAAATGTTGGAGCTAAGAACTCAATACACATCGACCATGTAACAAGTCAAGTAACAAGGCTAATATGGTAAAACATAATTGAATTAATGTTGTCTATATGTACATGCTTTGATTATATTATCAAAAATCATTATGAGTCGAGTTGATGGATGAGATATGCACTGTACAACACTAGTTTATTCACTACATGACATACTTGAAGTTCCTGGCGTTCCTGACATATATGCACTGAAAATGTTTCAAGCAAGTAAAAAGGACTTGGATTGAAAGAAAGAGCTATGCATTGGCGTGCCAACTTCTAGCTCCTTCCTATAAATTTATGGGTTTTTGCAGGGTCATATTCACAGGACTTTAAAATGTGATCTAAGCCAAGTTAGGTCCATATGTAGCGTACGAATTTATAGTAACCAAGAAGGAAATTAAAAATCCCCAGCCAGACAAGCTCAGATGAACAATATCACATGCTATTTCTCTACATGAAGCACTGCATGCATATGAAGATTTGAATTCATCAGTAAATTCCAACTACAGCTACATGATATTAACTTCTTCATGGTTCCAGTGTCAGATGATATGTTCTCACCAGAATATTTTAATTTTCACTAGTTTCGGAGCAACTCTTCGAAGTACAAGGTATCATCCCAATTCTATGTCCTGTACACCACAGTTAAGAGTCTTGTAGTTTAGGATGACATGCATAACCCGATTAAAGGACATTTTGGCACCAAACTCATATTGGGTAGTGATGTTTAGAATGCCATGCATGACCCGATTAAAGGACATTTTGGCACCAAACTCATATTGGGTAGTGATTGTTGACTAGAGGGAAAATCAGACCACACTAACCCATCATGCAACAATCATTATGCAATTTTTCCGTGCATATGAATACAATGTATCACTATCTGATATTTGATGATGTAGAGAAAAATGGTTGAAGGCTTTCAATTAACATCTTTCCTTAACTAAGCAAGGAATGAAACAAAACTAACAATGAAATACACTTACTATCTCTCCACGCCTTCGAGGTAAAATGTAGCCTTGATAGTTAACCCTCCCTTTTGCTTCTTCCAGGTAAAACTGAAAAAAAAAAAAAAAAGAGCATATTACAGATTCAAACTTGCAGTTGGCAATGAAGTGAGACAAAAATAGTACGACATCAAAGACATCCCACCTGAAGCCAGTTATGGAAGCCAGAAACTTCGTGTTCATCACGGTTCTTAATTTCTCCAACAAAAACATGTTCAAAAGCAGAAGAGGAACCAGAAGTACCACCTCGGCCATATAGATCAAACCAAAGACCAGTCAGCATTCTCTTAAAATCTTGATAGTTTTCAGGAGCAATACCCTTAGCACAGAGATACTTATGAAGATACTTAATCGGGGCAGTTCTACTGATCTCTTCTATAAAAGCAGCTTGCTCTTGCCTCTCTTCAGACGTGACCACTTCTCTGCTCCCCTCGCTAGGATTGTAATTATCTAGAAGAGAACAGAAACGAGCAAAAGTAGGCTTGTTCAGTACATCTTCACCAAGCCATTCAAATAGGCTTCCTTCAGCCATGTCTTCCCTTTGGTAGACCTTTGTTCCTTCACCACAATCAATCTGATAATCCCTGCCAGGTACCAAACGATTAAAATCAAGTTCCCAGAGCTTGCTGCAACCTTCAGACAGGTCAGCAAGCTCTTTTCGGGTGGGTTCTATATCACTGCCGCTCTCAACTTCATCGGAATAGTGTTGCTCACTGGAAGGTTGCTTGTATACATTCCACTGATCTTTGACAACCTGTGTATTCATGTATCAATTAGACCGTGATTACAGAACTACATCTGTTGATTCCCTTCCGTAGGACTCAGGAATCATAAAATTCAAGTATCACATTATGAAGTTCAGGATATGTTAAGTTCAACTAGCAAGGTGAGAGCAAAAGCTATCATGGTAGAGAGTCACATTATTAAAGTTAAAAACTTATTTCACCTGAAAGCTTAAGCTATTAGGTGGAGGGCCCAACTAGTATATCCATGTATCCAGGGCCCAACATTTGATGTCTTTTAAAGTTAAAATATAAACAAACCTTATGCGGCTTCCTTTGAGGTTTTTTGCCAACAGTCTCCCAACCATCATTGTCATGTTCCTTCATAGTTACCATAAGAAAGAGTCAACAAATTAGGAAAATATAGTTCAAAGGTTCATCACACATCAGACCACAGGACTTGAAGCCCACCTTTCTGTTCCATTGAGTTCGGTTATCATCACATTGTCCACCAGCTTCACCCCCTTGATACTCTTCTTGAACAGCCTGCATTTAAGAACAAACTAGAATATCAAATAATAAAGAAATTGTGAAGTTACCAAATATAACAGAAAATTCAGATATACACATTTGCAATAAAGACAAGATATTAGAATTGAGACAATGTTACAGAACAGGAAAAGAAAGGAACTCATTTTTAAAACTGGAAATCAGCATCAGTAAACTCAGATACCATTATCAAGGTTGCTACTGAATGTCTAATACAGAATCTAAGTCACTACTGTACCTAGAATACGAGCCTTCTTTGAGGGATCAATTTTTCAAGATTTTTAACTAAACCCATTACATAATCCGAGTGTCCAATACAAAGTCTAATTCACTACTGTACCTAGAATACGAACCTTCTTTGAGGGGTCAATTTTCCCAGATTCTGAACTAAGCCCCATTACATAAACCACCGAATTAGTAAAAAGTAGAATTCATTGAGATAAAACCCTAATGCTGGAAAACTAAGTACAAAAAAACCAAAAATAATTAAGGAGATAAACCTTTTGAGGTCGCCTGGAGGGTCTGGACTCAGAGCTCCCCTCCCACTCATTCCGCTGCTGCCTACCATCATGACTCTGATCCTGCGAAATCACATTCCACCCGAAGATATCTTCAATTGCACCTTACTTGAAAACTAGTCAGATCAAAATCACCAACAAAAAAATGTCACTTATAAACTCCAGTAATCAGAATCGGACCTGTCTGTTCCAACGGTTTTGAGTCTGACTCTGAGCATGAGTCCTGCCTTCTCCTTCCTGCTCCTCCCCGGACACCACCTGCAGCCACCATTTACATCACAAATCAATCAATACGATTCTCAGAAATTTTGAAAAGCCGATAGGTATAGGTAATATACTAACCTCAGCCCAACTGGATCTGGACCGTTCATCTCGGGATTGCGGCCCGGATTCGTATTCCCGCCGATCGTCGCCATGACCGATCACAACGTCCATCAAGCCCTTGATCAGGCCGTCCATTTTTTCCCAAGAGAAAATTGAGAACTGCGAGAGTGTGAGTGTGAGCTTGTCACAGTGAATCAGTTAGAGATCTGATTCTGATCCACTCCGGTTTAGTTATAAATAGAGCTAGAAGAGATAGAGAAGATGGTAGTTGAATAAAGTTAACAAACAAGGAAGTTAAGTAATGGCGCGTAGTACAGTTAAATGGCTATTTTTGCTTGTAAATATCGAAAATATCTACTCGTAGGCATGAAGACCAACCCACACTTGCCGACACCCTCTCAGCCTATCATCCTATTACACCTGTCCCAAATACAAATAAAAAAAATAATGCATGAATTCAGAAAAAGAAAAGCTATGAATCATTAAGTAATTTTTCTTTTCATGAACACAGTTACAATTGTGTGTGTATCCGTAACTTCAAAATGTATCAAGTTTTTAGGCTCAAGATAATCCCTTATGTAGAAGGGATGTCTATTTTTGCCACTTGACCCAATTGATGAGAGATTTAAGAGACCCAACTAAAGTTAGAGAAAGAAACTCAGACAAAATTAGAGAAATATAAGGCTTCAAGATATACTGTTGCATGGACTTAACACACAAGTTCAAATGTTTGACAGGTTGAACAAATGAGCATTATATTGCATCTACAACTTTGACATATTTATCATTAAAAAAAGTCATTTTCAGCAACTTAGTGAACATAAATGCTTGTATATATATACATATACTTCTCTCAGATCAAGTACAAATGATCAAATTTACTGAGCGGATGATGATGATGATGTGAACAAGTGATGGGGGTGATCGAGAACAACCCTCATAGGCGTCCAGCAAGACTCTTCCTTGTTCTCTCTCAGAGCAACGAAGTGAAGAGCATCGCTCTGGACTTGATAAACATGGCATGCCCATGGGTACGATTCTGGTGCAGACCATATATTTTGCTCGAACACAGTCTCCTCAACAAGTGATTCTGACACACAGTGAGATGTTTCCATTTCCGGCTCTGCAAAACTCGATACGGCAATGCAGCCTAAAGAGACAAATCCATCTGGGGCTCGAGGATGCCATATCGATAGTGGATTTTTGTAGTCATCTGAGCAGTTCCTCCATACCTGCATGTTACAGTACAGATTTATTGCATTTTTTTTTGTGGAAAATGTAGTCTACCGAGTAAATTGGCTGGAAACGTTGAGGGTAGGGAAAAAAAACATAATTTTATTGGCAATAGAAACAATATCCTTGAACGAACAATTGTGATTACTCATAAATATGATTGGATTGTGGATATATTAACCACAATGGTGCTCCAAGAAAGCCAAATGTACAAGAACACACACAGAATTGGTCGGCTATAATATAAAGGTAGAGGAGTAAACTTAAGGAGAAATGACAATTCACTACCCTGAATTATGCATGTTTTATATATAACTACCCTGAATTTTAAGTGTAACACTTTACTACCCTGAATTACCAAAGTATACATATTTTCTGTCATTTTTAACTCATGGTGTAATTAAATGGTAGATCAGGATATTGAGGTGTTACGCTTTAAAATTCAGGGTAGTGATTTGTAAAAGGTGCATAGTCATTTTCCCTAAACTTCAAAATCTCATCAGGAGTTGAGAAAACCAGCGAATGAAGGAATGATCAAGATCAATAGAATCTAATACACGTGCACATGTATGATTACGAGGGATCTCCTCTTATAAATAATTCATCGCCTAGGTGAATTCTATTCCAGGTTTAGCAGAGCATAGTGAGAGGCAAATTTTAAAGAAACTACCTACAATTGCAATTAGAACTTCATTAATACACATTTCTTACCAGGTCATAACCCACTGGAGGTGCAAACTGTTTGCTAATCTTATGGTAAACAGCAGCAACGTTCGGAGGATGACAGCCAATATGAGCAATATCCCCAATGAAGACATACCTGAATGAGAACACAGTTCAAGACTAACATCTTCAGCATATATTATTTAAATTTGAAAAAATAGTATCTACTCAACTTATACACATAAACCAAAACTACACATTCAAAGGTTTGGCCTCTTGTGTAACCTGGCTTTGATCACTGTCAGTAGGTCTGGGAACTTATGATTGAGCTTACACAAATTATATACAGTTCACACCTTCAGATTCCTCTCCACTATGGACTCATCACCATTTAATGCAAACATTACTTTGACTTCTAAATAAAGGCACTTGAATCGAGGTTTGTGGTGAACATACTTATATATAGAAAAATGTATGTAGCAAGTAAAACAATAGTTTAGGAAACATGGGATTTGAAATAAAAAAGAAAGTGGTAATTACCCTTCTGGACAAACAGGCCTCCAAATGCTACATATTCCACTTTCCCCCAAAACCTGAAGAAAAAAAAGGAACCACATTTATGAACTCTACATTTAAGAGGTCATTTTCTCCAACGTAATGAGAGAGATGAGAATGACTAATGCACCTGCTTTCTGCGTAATATGCATCGACCCTTTGATTCCAGTTCACTGCTCCAAATTTTCACAAAGTTGATTGTATGCTTGACAAATCTCCTTTCAGTAGTTTCAGCACTTGATGATGAGAACTTTCTTGAGTTGACAATAGATAAGCTTTTGGTAAAAATCCCTTCCTCGTCACCTTCACTCCAAGGGAAATAGACGTGCCTCTGGCTTGAAGGAACCTACACATACAGACCGAATCAGAGTTACATCCAATTGCTAACTCAAAATGAATATAGATGCCTGCACAATGCTGACCTTTAGAATAAGACATTTCCTGTCAGACTGGTATGCTTTCCACATCTTACGCACTACCAAACTTATCCTAACAGCTTGGGCTTCTCTTCCTTCAATTTCTTCATCATTGCACTTTATAATACGGACAAAATTGCCTGATCTCCTAAAAGTTTTGAGATGAAGCATCAAGTGAGTAGGCTGGCCGGAGCCTGCTTTTGCCAGTTCAATTGCCATTATCTCTTCCCATGGCACATTCCACATGATCTTGCAAGGCTTCTTATCCATTCTGTCAAGATCTAAACACTAGACAAAAGCAAAGAATGAGGGCATGAGTTCTATGATAATTTATAGGTACACAGAGCAAGGCACACACACTAACCTGCAGCAAAATGACTTGTTTATTGGTAACTAGCACAATCCGTTTGTAAGGTACAACAAAATGTTCTTCATAATAATCAGACAAAGCAAACTTTGAGGGCTCCTTAAATATTTCAGCGCATGCAAATTGGTGACTTGTTTCTGCAAGGTAAAGTATCGTCTGAAAAAGAATAAGAAAGGTTATATATGAATATTGAGAATCATTTTCTCTTACTGAGACAAGGGGAACATTCAGGTGAAAACCCAAAGGTTGGAAAGTTAAATATGAAAACTGGAAACTAATTTTAACCGTTGGATTATAATTTTAACTGTTGAGATGTTTCCAAACTTTAAGGTTGGAACTTCGCAAGTAAAAAACTTTCCAATGTAAAGTTAAGTTTCCAAACTCCCTCAGCCGTTAAAAACTATGGTCCAATAGACACAGATTGTTTTCAGTTTCCACTCTAACTTTTGGTTTTCACCTGATTGTTATCCACTAAGACAAAAAGGCATTTATAGCAAAACAATGCTTTTATCCACAATGGCAATGCAGAAATTGATAAAGAAAGTCACATGTGAAACGGCAAGTAGGAAATGCACCTGCCCAGCAGCCTCTTTCTCACAATAGTCTCTAAGTATGCCATCAGCTCGAATTGCCCGTGGGTTTCTGACTCTATGGGCAATGGCTTTGTTATTTAAAACCTGTGCGCATTTCGAACAGCTTGCACCAATTCCATCAACAGTTAATGAAACAAAATCTAATGCCCCACTCACTGGCTGTACAACAATTCCTATAACAGCACGTCCAAGACCTTGAGCAAGTCCAAAGATGCCACTCTGTCTGGCGCTCTCCACAGGTTTTGTTACTACTCCAGAAACCCCGAAAGCAAGACCTTGGGCAAAAGCTTCTGTTCCTTGAATAATCCCATCAGCCACCCCCATGATTTTCCTTGACCTAACCTGTTCCCATATTAGAATATTGGTTTTTAATGCATACAGAACTACCATAGTAGTTGATTAAGATAATCTTGCCTGTTTTGAACGTAGCCGCAGAAATTTTCCATCAGTTGAAATTTCAGCAAAACCTTTACTAAGTGAAGCTAGTGTTGAGCTTGTCATGCCAAGCACATCCACGGAGAATATCAAATGTAAAGGATTATGAATCAAATCTCTACAAAGACGGTCTTGAATAGCAGGAACAATGGAACTTTTACACATAAATCTGTCTCTGTGCATCATTCTTCTTACATGCACCTGAAATAGAAAGATCAGAGAAATAGGTGGACATTGTCATCATTTTCAGTAAGATGCACATGAAATTAAAAAAGAAAAAGAAAATTGTACATCAGATGCCACAGTTGATAAGGTAAAACACACAAAGGAGGTTTCTGTTTTGGAACAGTCCAAAATCAAAAGTTCTAGCCACTAACACATCTGATCTTTTAAAACTGAGAAATCATTGGTTTTTGCAAGACAAGAAATTGGATACAGAACAATTTCAATAGTGTCCTAAAATAAAATAAAAACCATGCAATATGACCTTACCTTAATTTTAAATGCATTTCCAACAGCTGAAAATATGGGGCTCCATACACCTAGAATCCCTTGGGGTCTTTGAGCTGGCGCTGTCTCCATTGCTACCTTTAGCCTTACTTCTGAAACATCTATTAGGCTAAAACGAAAAGGGTAGATAAGTACACTCCATCTCAAAATCCAAAACAAGATACAAATGAATTCAAAATTTGATGGTGAAGATTGTAGTTTGCAATCATTCACTAAAAAGCAAGAAATCAAACCAAAAGCATAGCTGCATTGGTAACTGAAACCTAACTTTCTTTTGATTAGAAATTTTATTCAGTTCCACTCTCTCCAAATGCAAATATATATGTGTTTTCCACACAACTGTATAAAGTATGGGCAGCACATGGCATTCTTGAGATTAAAGTTATGGGTAATATCTTACTCAAAACGTATCTCTGGATCAACTTGTGTGATGCTAGAACTTTGGGGTATGCGATCTAGCTGAAGATTATTGTAAAAATCCATCAAAGCCCATATAATCGGTTCATGAATATTAATCCTCCAACACTTGTCTGTTACCTGTCATTTCAATATAGATTTTGATGAGATCGTTGATGCAATATATAGTAATGCCATGATATATTGAGCTACGTTTCAAACACAACTCAAAAATCTTACCCGTACATACACGTAAGGGTAAATCTCGATACCATCAGCATTCTCATTGCGCACTGTAACAGTCATCTTAAAAACTGGATGGTTAACATCAGATATCTGCTGGGGTGCCAAGAGCACAGGCATCAGAGTTAGAGGGAGCTGGTTGTCAAGTTGCAAATAACCCAGTATGAGCTTGAATCTGGAATAAATTAATACAGATAAATAGCTTTTCTATCCAAAATATCTTATTCAATAAATACCAGACTCGTAAGAGATTAAAAGTACTAGCATGTACTTATTTCTCCTATGCAAAATATCTAACTGGATCTTTGGAGAGACAGTACCGTGCTAATGCTCAGGAGCTGTGTACAAATATACAAGTTGCTTGCTGGTCAGCTAATTTTATGCAATCCATACTTTACAAGAATGGGTGGTCAGGTAAACTATGATATATTGAGCTAATTTACAGCTGTGGCATGTAAACTTTTTTCACAGTATTAATCACGAAAGTAGTAATTTTTACAGTAGGAATATTTTACTCAAGTCCAGTGATACATGAATTGCCGACTGTTCTGAATACATTGAAAAAAATGATTAAGAGATAAAGCTACTTGGATAGACTGCAATACGAGCCATGAATACTATATAGAGTGCTTATCAAATTAAGTGTCCGGATTTCAAAGACTTAACTTTCTTTAAATCATCCCATACCTGTTTGTTGCTCCTCCATCATAGCCAGTTGAATATGATATGAGGACTCGTTCCAAATATACGTAAGAGATCTCCCTTGGTTTATGGTCTACAATAGAAACCCCAATAGTTCCCATTACAATTATAAGCTCCATGGGAGTGGCATTGTTCTGCATTTCTGTTGGCATGCAAGTGTTTCCCCAATTTCCAACCGATGCAAGAATTTTCCTTGATAGTCTGTGATCTTGGAACCTAGCAACCTTGACATCCCCCACTTCAACAACATGGAATTGGAGTCCTAGTTCTACATTTTCTGCAGAACATAGCCCAACCTTTTCTAAATCAAGATCCCATTTTTCACTGATATTTTCACCTTCAATCTTGGTATGGATAATTTTTTGGCCATATGGATCTTCCCAGCAAAAAATTGTTGTTGAAAGTGGCTGCAACTGAACCCAGGTATCTTCACTAAATCCAAACTGGCAAATGCTGATTGTTTTACTTGTTGTTCTGTTCTCGATCCTGCTTAAACAGGACTTTGACAGGTTAGTGGAATCAATAACATATGCAGATGATGCATAACAATATGTTACCCACAAAGACAAAACATATTAGAAATATGTTCGATGATGTAGATGCTTATCATAGAAAGAATTACCTAATGGGACCATTGGAGCATCCAATCCGAAATACAACTATAAAACGTGACCCTTCTTCATATCCCCGTATCTCCATCCTCAAAAATCTTGGAGTACTTGTGTCTGTCCTCAAAAACAGAGAGATAGTGTCCTCTTTCAGAATCTCAAAAGGAAATGACCATTTCGTGTCTCCCAACCGAACCTATAAACGTACCAAGCTTTCTAATTACACAAGTTATTCCAAAAAAAAATAAAAATTACACAAGTTGGTCATAAAAAATAGCTACTATTCACTAGTGTAACAAAACCATAATTTCACAAGTCTAAACTTAATCACTAGCTGTATTACTCTTCGTCAATCCTATTAAGGGATTTGCCAGAGTGTCAAATTTCTGGTTCAATAATGACACCTTAACTCCATGCAAGAGTTTATGGATGATAGCCATGAGGCTGCCAGAAAAAAAAAACATCTTCCATTTTAGTTTGCAACTATACAAACCTAATATGAATATACCAGAATCAGTTTAGCTAAAATTGCAAAACAGTACTGATGATGGATAAGACCATCTGAGCATGTATAACCACTTAATATTGTTGCAACTGTAAATAGTCCACAAACCTGGAGCTTATGAGTTTCACCCATTTCACGGCATACGAAAGAAACTCTCCAATCAGATGGACGTAGAACCTTTGGCTCATCTTTACTGCTCAACTTAATAAATATGTCTTCACCACATCTATTAGTAAAAGTCATGAATGGCCGGACAGAAATTACCTAACAATTAAACAATAGGTCAACCAGCACATATACCTTCTAAGGTCTATATAAAGCTCTCAAGTAAAGTACTACCTTAGTGGGAACAGACTGATAAGGGCATGTTTTTCTGGAAATGAAAAGCTGCATGCAATTGCCATTAGCATCCCAAGCAAAAAGATCCAATGACCCATCCTATGAAGACAAGAACAAGTCTACTGTAAGAAACTAAAAAGGTGAAAACAATGATGCTCCAACAAATGGTGACTCCTACCGTGTCACCGAGGGGTGAAAGATCTTTAACTGGTCCAAACTGCTCTCTACCAGACAGAGATATAGATAGACCATGAAAATTAAAGTTCAGTGTTGAATCAATTGTATGGCCATTGTCTATTTCCTCCTCAGATATTTCCTCAAGGATTGGTTCACTATTCTTTTTTGAGTGACATGGAAGAGCAATATTCCTACTGCTTGTCTTCCCTGACATATCCAGAAGCCTAAATGTAAGTGGGGGACATCTGGCAACTGAAAACCAATAAGGAGCATAAACTCTAATGCGCTTTGCCAACAGTGGTTGGTCTGCATCATTATTTTGTTCAAGGGTTATTTGGGCAATCCTGCACATGTCCAAGAACTTTATTAGCATGCCAGAATTGGGCAACGAGATATTGAACATAACTTATGTCTAGACAAACCTTCTAGAGACTAGATTTCTTAAGCTAAGTGTTATAGATGGAACTCCCCGAGGATCAGATACAAGAACAGATTCCTGTCAAAGTCAAAATTAAATGAAGAAATAACAAACGAGTGAGAACAAGATGCATGACAATCATCTTACTCCTGTAAAGAAAGTATTGGTGCATGAGAGCAAAGACTGGAGTAGCTTTAATATCTTACATGAACAGGCTTCCATCCTCTTTGTGGAACAAGTGAAAAGAACAAAGGATTTCTTATGTTCGCATTATAAATGTTCACTGTAGTTCCTGGACCAAACATTCCTCTAGTGCAGTCAATTAAATGACAACTTGTCTGCTTCTCAAGCACAGAATATTCAGCTGCAAAGGGAAGAAGATTAGAGATTGAAAATGGGGACTTCACCACCAGACACCAATCCTGGATAGGATTAGAATGCATGTCTTTTGCAATTTCTGTTGCTTGTATGGTCACACAAAACCACAGTTTGTGCATACTATTTGAAGAACTCTCATTTATCTTGGTGCAGCACAACAACTCTTCACACTCTGTCAGGGCCGACACATATATCTCAGAACAACTTCTTTGCTTAGTGGAACCCACTTGTCGATCCAGCTTATTTACTACAGAACTCCAAGAATACTCTCCAAGATCAGAAGACCTGGAAGGTCTTACTCGGAAGGCATACTTTCCAGCTTGAGAACATGCTGATAAAGGAAGGGGCAGGGTCTCCCCAGGTTTAAGTTCTCCAACATAAATGTCCCCTTGGTGTATATCACCTGGCATATGTTTCCTATGTCTGATCCATCTCCTTTGCCTTGCACAGTTCACAGACATAGAAGGACCAGAAGACTCTGGCCATTTCAGTCTTTCAATGTTTGCAGCATATACCCAACCTTCAGCAGTCTTGGTAGATTCTGTATCCAAAGTCCAATCATCAATCCATTCCCACTGAGATGGTAACTCATCCTGCATTTCAAAGGGAATAACAAATGAATCAAAATATACCAGGTGGCTAAAAATACCAAAACTAAGGAATTTGGAAGCTTATCAACTCTAAAAAGCTAATTTATACATCAGAAAATACATCCCTACCAGCAAAGTCCAGAAGTGTTCATGTGAGCTCAAGTGATTTGATAAGCCCAATCCACTTAAAAGGATGCTTATCAAGTGGTGAATGGATCCACATCTTTTCAATGTGGGACTCTAGTACCCCCTCACATGGATAATCTTGAATTGTTTACACCATGTTAACAACATTATATTAAATTGTTACTCACCCGATTTGAAGGTTCACCTTCAGGGGTATCTTCATTAGATTGAAGCAAGCAGCCAACCCAGCCAATTGTTGGGTCATACTTTTCAGTTTCAAAGAAGTCATCTGCGTGAACTCTGTTACCATCAATTCGGTTACCTTCAGGTTTACTCTCATCATTTAACAGCCTTGTATTTTCATTGGAAGCTGTGCAAGTAAGGCATACTTCTAGTACGATGTCTGCATTGTTGCGTGCTGAAGCCAGAGACCTAATATTTACATATCTGTTTCCATCCTTCACACTTACTTCACTGGCAACAACATCATTGCCAAACCGCCAACAGGCAGCAGGTGCAGCATAGTTTATCCTAACAGTAGTCCAAGGCCCTCCTCTGTTAGGACTTATCTGAATAAATCCATATTTTCTCCCATCAATGGACTTATTGCCATTCTCAACATCGGATCTTGGTGATAAGACCACAGCACATCTTATTCTGCCATGAGATTTCTTAAAGGTATCCTCTTGAACCGAGCTCTGCATGAACATGATAAATATAAGAATTTCCCTAAAAATGCTTTCATTGATACCCAAATATGTTTTGGCCAGATGAGACAGATTAAGGATAAGGAGCAAAAAGCAAGACTCACCATGTGTTCTGCTGCGGATAAGTTTATCCAGGTTAATTTACTCATAAAATCATCTGGATATGAACTGTCTTGGATGTTTGCAGCTATCTGCTTCAAGGGAGCTGAAAAGGACCCAATAGGATCACCTGTTTAATCAATCAAACAATAGTTTGAAAGTTTAGCGGCAATGGAGTAAGTTGGGTCATCTTCAATCCATAAGGACTTGTATTTGACTACCATAGTGTCGTTGCTAGATTATCTCTTCCAATTTAACAAACAAATTCCGAGTAATAGGACCTTCTTGAACTACAATAATCAATACTGGGAAGGTGCACCCAAGAATTCAAAATTAGAATATTTTAGATTCATGAATGGTTACAGTGCCTAGTGGATGCAATATGTAAAGGAAAATCTAGCATAAATTTTCAAAGCTCCAGGGTGCTAGAGATAAAGTCTACATCGAGACATGGTATAACATTCTGAAAGTAAAACACTATACATTATGAAGTGTTCCTGTTGAGGTAAAATTATACTAGACAGTTCTCAGAGAAACTGCTTACATGAGACATTATGGAAACAATGGCACGGTAAATTTATAATGAACATAAAGGCATGAGAAATAGATTCAAACAGCACCTTTCCCTATGTCAGTCACTGTCAATTCTACATTGTAACGAGCCTGCAATATTTGAAAAGAGAAAATATCATGAAGTGAACTTTAAACAAAAATGTGAACGAAGCAGCTCAGAGATTAAAAGCAAAAAGCTATTTATAACATGCTGGTACACAGAAGTAGCTGTGGGGACCTGCTACATGCTTTGTCAGGAAAACGAGTTAGATGCAAAATAGAAATTTATTTATCATGATTATTTATCATTAAGTTCTGTGTGCATAATTTCAGTTCAAGGATTTCACCTCATTCTCCTTCTCTATGCTTCCTTCCGACTATCAACAGCCTGCTGCCACGCCTTCAAAGCTCGTGGGAAACTTAACTAAACCCATCCTTTACTCGCCTACCAGTTCATGTTTTTGTTTAGTATTTCCATTTGTAGAATTAACCACAGTGAGCTTACCCACCCTTAAATGGCTGATGCTTTATTTATTTGGTCGACAAAGTGAGCTGTACGCAGTCTAAACGTTAACTACCCACCACAAAGTTCACCATATTTAAAATATTTACCTGTCCCAACAACTGTATTCTCAAGTTATTGAACCAGAAAATGGAAATAAAAAAGAATGTACATGCGAAAAGAAAAATTAATTTCGAATATACTATGAGGTACGTGCTAACTAGGATACTGCATGCTGAAGAAGGTAGTCAACCACTTTTCTTTTATACATTAACATAGCAAAATCATCCTTAAAATACATAAATAATATCAGAAGCATATCAGATAATGCAAATAAATTCTTTAAGATCTATCATTGGGACTGAGAGGACTGAAAAATACTCAAACATAAGACAGATAGAAATAGAAATTGATGAGCAGAACTTTCTAGCATACCGGAGAATCGACTTTGAAGAAAAATATTTCATTCCACCTGACCAACTGTAGATCAGGAGATTCGGAATGATCAGAGATGCTTCCGCATGTGCGTACACTCTGTTGATGAAGATTTATGTCACTGGGAAGACTTTGTTCTGGAGTTAGACGGATTGCTACAGAACATTGATGTGAAGTCAAGCTTTCCACTTTTGGAAACTGCATTACAGGTACATACATGTCAAAACTTTAAGCAACAAAATAAAGGATATAAACTAAAATAAGATCTAGTCATTTGTACAAGTCAGGATCCAAATGAAAGAACATGTAACACAAAAACATACTGATGAATCAGTTCTGATCCACTAATCTTCCTTAAAGGCCCTTTTACTGCATTGTTTACACCACAGTATGGTGTTGTGGGTCAGGAAGGAATAACTAGAAAAGGATATAAAGCATCGTGCTCATTACATGAAGGATGGAACTCACTTGTGCACCTACAATGATGATTGTCACCATTGTTCTTATTTTCCGGCAATGTTTCCCTTCTAGGTGAGAATCCAACATATTTTTTGATACTGGAACTTTTATAGGCTTCATACCTCCAGATGGCATCCTAATGATATTTGTGAGCCCCTTGATCTCAATAGCTCGAAAAAATATGTCCAGACCAAGTTTGTTTTGTGGGATAATGTAATAATTTTTCTTGCTATGGACGTCAACAACAGGCATTTCACCATGGGCTGGAGCAGATGCTGCCTGCTTAATATGGAGTGAGATGAAAGAAAAAGTAAATATTAGTTTAAAACATACCAACCTAACCAAAATTTGTGACACAATGGAGGACTTGATTTACTCCATTCTTATAAAAGTCATGGACCTGACTGAGACTGGTCCAATTTGCATACGCTTGAATTATCATGTTAGCATTAGATGCAGAGACATTCAAGTTCAGATCCCTAGTTGAGTTAAGTCGTAACTGAGAAGCTGCACCAGGAGCATTAAGATCGTACTGGTACCTGCAAATGAAGTAAAGATTAGGTGCTGAATTATGACTAAATATATCAAACATCATCAAAGAGAATGTGCACTACTCTTGCCTCAACTAGAGGTTATACAGAACCATATAATCAGGTGTTTGGTGTAACCACTCTTTTTCTGTAGGAGTCTACCTAGCGCGTCTTTTAGTAATAGGGTGTTTTTTTATAAGCTAAAAACATTATATTAAAAGAGAGTAGGAAATCCCAAAAAGGGAGCAACAAACTCTCAGCCATTAAACATGACGTATACAAGAGGTGAAAAGAAAAGGTAAGAAACAAGAGGGAGAGTAGATGATAGAAACATAACCGGAAAAACTACAGGATACAGGGGTGAAGAGATAAAATTAAGGGACCCTAAAAAAAATTGGAGATTTTAAGGGGGGTCACAGGTCCCGCTGGTCCTTATCATGATCTTCATTCATTCTTTAAAATTCCTGGATAAGATCTTCGTTGCCGCGTGCAATTAAGCCAAAAGGCTAGCAGAACAATAATATGGCATTACCATGAAATATATTTCAGAATGTTGATAAAAAAGAAGGTAGAACGTCAGCATAACAACAATGATATGCATCCTATCACCAAAGCCTACTTGTCCAAACAATCGTCAGTCTTGTGACCTGGTGGTCAGGGGTTCGAATCACGGCAGTTATATAAATCTTAATCCTCAAAAAAAGAAAATGCATCCTATTGGTAGTCTTTCAACGCAGGGGAGTAAGAATCCAACAAACCCATCTTCTAGACATATTGTCATTAAGATAAATCATGCACACTTTAGTATGTGGGATTAAGTGTCAGAGTCCCACATCGAAAAGATGATATCAAAGTTTCCACCCATCAACTTGAGCTTTTGGGTTGGATTGGGTTTTAACATGATACCAAAGTTTAGTTTGTCTTTGGGCTGTACCCCTCTCTGCCAGTCTTTTGTCTCGGACCAAAGCATCGTATGTTATCCTTGATCACGTCACGTGAGTGTTCATTTCTATTTTAGTTAGTTGACTAGTCTTGGATTACCAATAAATTTCCAATGATGTTCTTTCGTAGGTAGTTAAGCAATTTGAGTAGTGAAGACAGGCATTTTAGGGATGAGGGAGTAATAATTCTATCACGGAACTCCAATCTCTGCAATACTGTGTTGATTCAACAAAAATAAACTTCAAACTATTCTGCCCTAAGTCTAATAGACACAATAAAGAATAGATATTAGGGGTTACCAGAAGATGCATTTGCACTTTGACAGTGAAGTTAAATGGCTATATGTTATATAATCCTATTAAGATTGTAATTATTACATACTTCATAAGCATTATGACATCACTAAACAACTTGATAGCAATTTCTGTCAATAAGTAAAGAAAAGGAAACCTGTAAAGGCTAATATTTCCCTAATGTGATAATCTATACTACTTTTGTTATTGTGTGTAAGTTTCACATTTTCCCTCAGGCAAAGTATTGTTTATCAACATAAGGGACTTTTAAACCCCAAAATCGCATAAGCAATTTTATAGGGTAGAAAATACACAGATCAATTAATACACTGACTGAAAAAATTGATTCATAGAATAATGAAGTACCTTAAAAATCCCTCGACAGGCTCAACAAGAGGCTCCCATGATTCACACGTGTCATTATATGATCTGGCAGCCAAAGAGAAGTTGATTGTGGAATTTGAGAAGTCAGCTCGTCCATATGAACTGAACCCAACTCTACTTAGAGAGATATTAAACAACGGAACCATCTGCAATTTCCAAAAAAAAAAAAGGGAAACAAGACAGTTGATTAAAAAATCACTTTTGAGTCATGAAGGACAAAAAACTTATTTGGGTTCGTATCCTAGAGGGTCACCTGCTTGGGAGCAAGTGGAGGTTGGGGTTAGGTTAGGGGTTAACCTCTAGTTAACTTAGGCTAGAGTTAGATTAGGATTTCCCACTTTATTGCTGATTAAAAAATTGAAAAAGAAAAGTACCCCGCACCTCAAAGAGCAATCTAAAGATTTAAGCTTCCAAATGTTCCAACTTCCAAGAACCCACTCTAATCCTAGTGTTATAGACTTCACTTCTTAACTCTCGCTGCCGTCATCGATGTCATCAAGATGAAAAGACCATTGCCTATTTTTCACCACATCATGATATTCAAGTAAGATTTTGGGTAATATCAATACATAAGATGAGGGAATTCAGCCAACAGAAACTAAAAGGGGTAGGGATAAGTCTAAGTTAACACGATAAAGCTTGCCTTGACAAAGGAGATAATATTTGAGAGGATGAAATGTAAGTGGAGAATCCAAGGAGTTTCCCTAAAGGATTCATTAATATTGGGAAACAGGGAAACGGCATGGTTGTTCTAGTAGAGCTTGACATCATGACATTGTCAAGGAAGTTGGCTTTAATGTAAAATTTGACTATGCTGAGCTTGGCATCATACTAGGGTTTGCATATCATTGACAGTATCTCCTTAATGCATAGTACTGAATTAGAAGGATGTGAATAAATTTTTTATCTGCTACTAGAAACTTCCCTCAACTGGACATTTATCCCTGTGGTTCACTAATACCTCCATGAATCATTATTGCATGCCATCCATTATTTCAGTAAATAGGCAAATTAATACAATGACATAATTGCTTACCGAGCCACCATAGTCATCAAAAAGTGCTATAGAGAACGTTCCGATGTCCGCATCAATAATACTAGCATCTAAACTACTGGGAACATTTGGATCTGCCAACTTCAAAGCAAACCTACGTGGAGGTCTTTTGAAACCACTACGGACAATGAAGGTCCCCAACTCATTACGAACCATCCATATGCTAAATGGTTCTTTTTTGAATTTGACATCAGATGAATCCCATATGCTCTCCTCCAAAAACAGACCCCCATTAACCAAATCATTGCGCATGCATCTTAATGTGCTGAAATCATACTGCTTTGGTGAGCCCTTGCATGCGATACAACCTAAGGCAACAAAGCCAGGAGGAGCTTGAGGCATCCAGAAGGAAATACTCCCCATGCCCTTCTGTTTCTTGATCTGCCCAACAAGTTGGAAATCCGGAGGAAGTTTAAAAAGTTTCTCTCCAGTATCATGAAGAACAATGCTGGTATTAGGAGGCTCATACCTAGCATCCAGATAAACATAACAGGTCAATTTTGGTACACTAAAACAAGGATACAAATGAATAAGAAACCAAAAGTATTGCATACCCTGCCACAACTATATCACCACAATATACCATCCCTTGAGGAACCACCGGACGCCATATGGATAATTTCTTCCTGGAGCTTGAACGCTGATTCCACCACACCAACTGAAAACTAGCTACAGCTTCAAAACGCCGACCAGGGTTCACAACTGCTGATCCTTCTGGTTCTGTGTTGTAAACACGACCAGAAGAAGATACTTCGACACCTGAACCCTCAACCCCCTTTGGTAAGCCTTCTGGAAACCCAAATACTATATGACGCAGGTCATATGCTTTACTTGTTATGGTAAGAGTCGAAGGATCTGCTGGCAAGAAAGTACCCATAGAATTGTCGACACGCCAGAAGGCCAAACAAGATGGGTGTCTGAAATTTGAACATAAAAGTTATTGAAAGTGGCTGATTAGTTAATAACACTACATATATATAACAGCAATCAGAGAAGGCATGGAAACATGGATCCAGTACCCCACATTTACTGCATTCTAAGAAAACTCGTGACTTACATTTAACAAAGCACTAGAAATACAAAAGGCTGATGGTAATCAGAGAAAGCATGGAAACATTGTAATTTACGTAACTGATTGAATAGCAGGGTAAGGAGTATCCCACATACACATTCATAAGGCTGATGGTAATACAATCCCTCAGAGGACAAGGAGATACTAAAGAAGCCAAAATACAATAGGCAGCTGATAGAGGTGGTTGAGTTTGTCCTTGCGACACCACACAGCCGAGTGCAACATAACCTTCAGGTGCTTCAGGCAACCAAATAGAACACCAGCTATCTCCTTCACTAAGAAAACCATTTGGTAGTGACTCTGAAATGCCCATATTTTGATCAGTATTATTCCCGGAATCCAAGGGCGGCCAGATTAGTTTGAAAGATATTGGTCTCTTGACTTTTGCCAAGTTGGTATTTACGGCAATAACTCCTTTTGTAGGTGGCTTGTCCCTGTCATGCAAAAGTGGAAAAATCAGCATTCAGCTTAACAAATCAAACAGCATATATTCCAGGGGGATATTTTTATGAGTGTTCCCCTCACAGTGGAGTCAAATAGTCACCCAGAACTGCAAAACCAGGAGGTACATGGGGCCGCCAAAATGTATATTCTTGGTTAACGTAGGGATCTGCAAAATACAATCGGACAATAAATAAACATCATATAACTTTTGAGGTCCAAATTTTTGCAACATGCCAGAAATATGGTAAGTGTATCTTGTCATACTTTTAATCATCCCAACTTTGTCAAATTCAGAGCAGACCATAGTCATTTTCTTCGATGTCATTCTTAGGAATGCCAATATGTCCTCTTCAACTGCTAAAAACAGTTTCAAGATGCTGAATGAAAAATTCATGAATATATCTGAAACAGATAAATGGATATTGGTCTTTCCCGAAGCATTAGAATACTTGACAAAGGTGTCAAAAGGCTCCAAGATTGTTATCCCATTACTCTCCATGGTCAAACCAATTGCATTTGCAGTCATCTCAACTGCTTCACCCTTCAGAACAAGCCTGGACGCAAACACATGAAATGTAATCACCCTATTGCATTCTTGTATAATTCTTCGACTTCAATTGAATGTTCTATCTATAACTAAAACACCAGTCAGCGGACAAAAATAAGAAGTAACCATGAAGGAAACATACAACCTTGCCAACAAAATGAATCACCTTTTTTCTTTCAATTTCTTTTTTTCTGAGTTACAACAAGAGGTGATAACTGAATCCTTCTGTCAACCCCACACCTGCCCCAAGCATATTACCACACTAGACCTTCTAAAGGGTACTGTTCTACTTGAACGTTAGGCCAGTCCTAGTGGGCAAAACAGCACATACACCAAGATAAAAAATCAGAGACGCGTGGAAATTTTCAGAATTTGGTACTCTTCACCCAAAAAAAATCAGTATCTTTGGTAGAACAACACTTAAAAGCACTTCCACCAAAAAGAAAAGATAATAATGTTTGATTGCTTTCTTAGAAGTTGAATGGAGCTCCGTCAATGCTACATTTTCATATTTTATTATAAATGCAGTCAATAAATTCTGTACTTCTGCATTAATATTTAATGATATAAAGACATATACAGATGTGTAATTTCACCCATGAAAACCATAATGTAGAGGAACAGACCTGGCAAATACATCCAACTCTGCATGTAAAAGCATGTTAGAAAGGATAGGGAATTTGCCAACATCTCTTGATATATTGTAAAAGGTCAGCTCCGGGCCAATAGCCTGGTAGGAAATATCACAGTCAAGAAATAACCAAGAAAAAAATACATACTATTGCTAAAAAGCCCCAACCCACTTAATGAACTTAACATCAATTTCATGTTCTGGTCATCCTTAACTTATTAAGGTAAAGGGGAATGAAGTACAAAGCAGTAATTTACCTGAAACTCAATTATTAACTCCGTGGATTTGTCAATGGAAGTATTTTGAGATGGAGCATCAGTAACACTATGTCTTGATGAATTAAGAACAGAGTCATTGTACTCATCCTCGAAATACACTTGATCATCTTTAGAAGCTGAATAGCTACTGCTGGATCCCAACAAAATACATGAATCCAAAAACTGCCCATTCTATGTCAACAGATAAAAAAGAGCAATCAAATTTTGTTCAAAATGTTACTTGGAATAGTGTATACACCCATATGAAAGGCAGACAAGCAAATAAAGGAAGTGGGCCAAAAAAGTAATACCTTGATAGTAACATTTTTGAATTGCAAGTTTTTCCCATTTCCAACAAATATTATTGGTTCTTTACTGGGTGCAGAGAGATTAAATCCTTGCCTATCATTTAAGCGCAATATTCCACCTTTCCCATCATAAACAAAGTGATGAAATCTTTCATCATCAACAATTAAAGGTTTCTCGGGAGAGAGTGACACCTCAGAAGAAGGTGGATAGTAAGGCGACTGATCTAGGATAATTGCATCAATTATATGTGAAGAGATATTATCATCTTCATCTGAGAGCATACTGCCAACTGTCGGCACAAAAAACTCAACAACAGCCAAAAGAAAGTCGAGTGCAACAAGCAACTGTGGCCTTTGGACACAGAGAGAAACAAATGTAGATGACTGACTGAACTTTGCATCAAGAATGAGCATAGTAGGAAAAGATTGAGCATAATTTTCTGTAGAAACCAATGCATCAGTGTTTCCCTTGTTCACATTATCAGTTTTAGAATGTAGAGGAGTATAACCAATATTATCCGGCATTCCTATGGCCAACCTAAATTCTTGGTCAGTTCCATCGCGATCGTCAATAACAGAGAAACCCTTAAGTGTTGCTGAGAGAAAACCTCCACCTTGATTATCAGACTTGTAGAGAAGCCATGCACCACTAGCCTACAACACAAAGAGAATACAACCAAATCACTATTAAATATTCTGTCATGATAAAGTAACCATGCATTAGAACGATCAATAAGGATAGATATTCAGACATTAATATCTCAGGTGCATTTTAAGATAATTAAACCTAAATTAAATGCCTGACACAAGAGCTGTTCTCTCTTCAACCCAAAATCCTAAAATGAAGTTCTTATGCTAATGCAAATGGTGATCAAAATTGAATGGTGGCTACTACAGTCATTTACATGGAGAAAGTAAACTAACCTGGATGTTACAAGTGATATAGTCTGTGTGAGATGTAGATGGAAGTAGTTATAGTTTCACTCAGGTTGACGGTCACTAATGAATTTAGTGGGTCAATGACTCAATCCTAATAAGCATACGGTGCTTTCAACACACCAACACTTACTAACAAAAGCAGTTTATTTCCCACTATTTAGATTCATTGGTTTTATTTGCCATCAGAAAAGCTAGTAATCCTTCATCCATGGTTGGGAGAAGGATTTTCCAGTCAACTTCATCTTGAGCTACAGCTATAGAATAAATTTCTGAGAACATTGCACTTAAAGAACACTTAGCAGATCAGAAGGAAGAAAAAATTCCATCATGAAGTTAGAAGAGTCAAACTCAACAAAACCAGAGATACAAAGTACCTGTACAGTGGCGAGAGATGCATCACTTGATACCCCTGTATGTAAACACAATTCAACTAGATTAATGACAACAGAAACTTTTACTGCGATCCAGGTTTCCCCATTTGGAATTTCAGGTACAACGCTGACTGAATCTTGAGGGGTGTCAAGCTCTACAGCATCAACTGATGTGCCACAAACATGGTTCAGTTGAGGCACAGCATGAGGAGTCTCAGAAAAGTTAGACACCACACATTCGGTAATTATCTGGTACTCCCTGTCTGATAGAACTGCTTTCAATTCCTCTATCTGTAGAAGCAAAATATCATGTTTATCTATAAAAGTGTTTACACTTGTCATTATAGTGACTTAAAAATGGAAATTTCAAATCTCAAGAAAACTTATGTTCAATGCATTACCTGGACTGTAGCTTCTGTACTTGGTATTTTATGAAACAAGTCACGCAACGACCTTCGAACCACAACTGCCACCCCCTTCACATCTTGAATTATGCTTTCACCTATTTCATTTCCACTACCAGCATTTAAATTGATGTCCTCAACCTAAATGGATAAGAAATACAATCAGCACCTAAATAGTGTAGTCTGTATAGATGAGTTCAGATGCTTAAAAGAGGAGCAATATGATAAGTCATTGATAATACAATCATGCAAGTTGCGCAAAAATGTTTGCAGCCCTTATGGGCTTGAGAGAGACCAATAATTCCAACAACTGATTCCTCATGCATAAAAGTTCTTGTTATCTTCTGATTGATTTTTGCATGTGAACTGGATCGAACCTCACAAGAGTTATCCCATTTTCTTGAGTGCACTAATTTCACAAAACCATAATACCATAAGCATATTCTCATAGAAAGCTCACCAGAACTGTTAGTACTTCCAAATGAACAGCATTGATCTCAATTTTACTTCCACAAAACCACTGAAAAGTGTTTTGGACAGTTATATGATCGATATCAAGTTTCAAATAACTGCCATGGCAGAAACTCAAAAGAATTAGATTTCATATTTCAATCTCACATTTAAAAAAATGGAAAGGAAGAATATAGAGAAGGAACCAATTTATGAAAGCAAATGACTATAAATGACACCATAAACTTACTCAAGACTGTCTGTACTTCGTGGCATTAATATTATAGGCTTCCTAAGTGAAAGATCCAACTTTAAAGCAGGTGCTCCTTCAATCTCATCAGTGGTAAATGACTTCTCAGAATCTGTCACTTGATCTTTAATCTTGACAACATTGCTGGAGTTTTCAGGAACAAGACCCATAAAGTAACTGACAATCTGTGTATCAAATTCTGAGGCATGAGAAAGCAGAATATAACTAAAAGAATAAGAGCTAATGAAAATTTGGTTACCTCCTGAACAAAGCGATTCAAGTACACAATCCGTACTTCTGAAAGCTGCCCAAAAAGGCTATAATCATAGCCTTTGTAGTCCTCGTCGTCAACACTAAATGAAGAAAAAACCAACTGCATAATCATGCAAGAACATCAATCCACACTACCAAGTAATAAATAAATTAAACACATACTCACATTAAAAAGGTTAAGTGGTGAGATCACTGGAAAATGCTCAAGAAAGGTTTTTTTATTGTCAAAGCCGGATCCAACCCAAAGCTCGAGCTTATAGGTGGGAGGTGGAGGCCCCAAGATACTTATCAAGTGGTGTATGGATCCATATTGAAAGGGTTTCTTGCAACTCTTGACATTTCAGTGGACGAATAAGTAGTCTCTATGTACAAAAATCATCAATGAATACATATGTTAACTCTTTTCAGAGACCAATAACTAGAGCCTGATTGACAGACCTCCATTTCCTGCAGTCCCTACAAATTCACTCAATGAATACACAATGTCATTGGTATCAATGGACTTGATGGTTGAGATTTTCCAAACTTGTTTTACTTCCTAAACTAGAAACAGTTGAATTTCGGGAAGAAAAAAAATTACAGCATAGGAACAGAACAATAAAAATAAAGGACAAGTACTTCAACCCCAATAAGAGCACTATATATTCCTCTAAGCAAGTAAACCACTGAAAACCTTCGATGAAACAGAAAAACTAATTCTAAGCAAGAGTACCTCAACAAAAGAACTGCCTCCAGGATTCCTCATATCACAGATCCAGAAATATAAGTGGCTGCTAGGAAGACTGTCATCACTTATCTTCAAATTTCCCAATGCTGCCTTTATGCTGAAAGAGGATGGAAACACCTTAAGGGGAGAGAGAGATGAAAAGCAATTGTGAGTTTACATCCACGAAAAAATTAAAATAACCTTACATTAGTAAAAGGGAGAGGGAGAAGGGGCAATAGATGAAGCACCTTGTTATCCATAAGTAAGTTGTCTTCAGATAAAGTGGTGAGTATAGTATCATTTTCGTTCATCAATAAAATCTGGGCACGGACCATGTTAAATGTTACATTGAAAATGATTCTAGACTTCCCCTTTCCTAGAAGACCTTTAATAACAGACTCCTTATTGGCTGCCGGGAGTTGATCTTTAGTATCTCCAGAGATATCATCTCTCATAAAAACATCCAACGAGTCATCACTGAGAGCTTCGGAGGCCTCATCATTGATGTTAATAGCATTCACAAATTCCAATATGGCAAGAATTGTTGGTCTTCGACAGAAAAATGACAATGTAGCTAGGGTCACTGCAATCTGGAAAAAAGTGTATCAACATAATTAAGCAGGTGAAGGAGTAGCGAAAGAATTACAAACACAACGCTACCCACCTGTGTATCAATGTTATTATATTGAGGGGAACTCTGATCATAGATAATTATTTGAGCTTTCACAAAGCTATGCAACTTATTAGTTAGTTCACTGTCTTCCGCCCTACAATGAAGGGCATCTCCAGGGAGTAAACCAGAAATATGATCAAAACCAGGAATCTGTAATTCAAGAGACTCAACCAGATCCTCTGGTGCCTCATAGAATTTATCATCTCCTTCAGTTGGAATATTCATATCATTGTCATCAAAACTCTGACTCCCAGCATCATGAAATGATAAAGCTCTGCTCTCACTCCCAATGAACGATCTCGCCAAGTAACATGGCCGTGACACTCTATGGCAGCAAACTAGATCTTCAACCTCTAATGATTTTAAAACAGTGCCAATGAACATGTCATTTGCTATGATTGAAAGCTCAACCTGTTTGGACAAAATGTATCCTCATGAAGCACACCTCAAAACAACACTTACAGAAACATGCAAATAATCATATCAATATCACCTGGCCACCAATTGCTCGAAATTCAACTAGATGACTCTCTTCAGCAAGAAGCACCTTTATGAGACTATGGTCATGCTAGATAAAAGCAGCACACTTATCAGACTCCAGAGCCATTTTATTAACTTGATGACAAATAACTGATTTCCGCATACCAGATTATTATAACTGAAACGGATCCTTAATTCATCAAGAAAGCCAGTTAGAAACACACTCTCAATCCTTGACAAGTCAACACTATGATGGCTGCCATTCAATTCTGTTTCCGAATCTGATGAAGTTTCAGACAGACCAGTGATAGATGTGGAAACCTGCAGTGAGATCTACATGAGAGGCCTTTATGAAATCATAATTAGATTGAATTAAGCCATGAAAATACATAGAAATTAAAGAGAGAGAGAAACCTCTGGTGCGATGAGTTTCAATGGCCAACATTATGTCAATGTTGATCCTTGCTCAAAATTAGAAGGAAAATATCATGAATTGCCATTCACGTAGGGCTTCTCCCCTTGGAATTCTAAAGAATATCAAACAATGATATATGGCTATGAGGGATAGTGTTGAAGTGTCCCACATTGAAATAATGTGCTTAAGCTTAGCTTTTGAGTTGGAGTAAGTTTAATAGATAGCAACTAAACCTAAGAAGTGGTGTTTCCTCTAAAGAAATGCAGTCATTAATATGCATCAGACCAACCCATAACCTAGGAGACAGTAGAAACCCACAAAGATACAATTATTTCAATAAACTGAATTAAATGAAACATCTACCGTTGCACGATAAATTGCTGCCTGCAACCGCCTTCGCCAAGTTCTCCTTGAATCATCAGAATCACACCGTATTATTAGCGCATTCACATCTTCCACAACCTACATATATAGGAAATGGATAAGAATGAAGAAACAAACTCAAATATGACCAAAAATTTAACTATATCCTCTGCCACAACAAAGACGACAGGAAACCTTGCTAATGGACCGTGCAGAATCACAAATGGCCAATACGTGCTCCACACCACCCGCAGACACTGGTGGAACTTGATATACTTGTTTTCCTCGTAAGCTATAATGAGCAGACCGATATATAACATATTAGCAAATATGAATGAGAAGAATGTATGTCTAATTGCATCACATCAGACACATATTAGCAAATATTAGAATGGAGTAAGACGGGATGGAGAATAAGAAATAAATGAACATGGTGGAAAATAAGAGATAAATGACTCTTTTAGTAAGTGCCACCGGGCCCGTAAATCATAGCAAAAAGAATGAGAAACTTAACAGCAAAAATAGCCACATCAGACACATAAAAGAATCTTCTAGTGCAACTCAAATAATGACACTAGCCTTCTTAATCATCAGCTTCAGATCAATTTGTTTGTTTTCTCACAGTTTTAGAGTTCTTTTCTCCTTAATGAAAAGAAATAACTATTCATTTGTGAAGTTCAATATTCCATTTGTAGGGTTTTATCAACACTGTGCAGCATGGCATCAAATGACTGAACTGTTTAAGCACCGAATCTTGATTGCTGTCACTTTTCCATAGTTTTAATTCTCAGATTTGAAGATTGTATGATTAAACTAATCGCACCTATGTTTGCAGATTTTTTTTTAGTTGGTAATATTTCCATGTCACTTCATATATTTTTCAGATGTCATGCAAGTAAGTATTCCAAATGTGAACTTTAGTATCCAAACCTGAGATACTGCTTATAAGACTTAGCGCCAGGACTTTCAAGTACATATAGAAAAGGACCAACCAAGCATAAGTATCGTTGCTTCCACACAGCATCTCTATAGCCAACACCCTGTCACCATAAAATAAAAAGTAAGGTGATGTCAAACTACCTCTAATTCTGATGCAGCTGGAGAGAGAGGGGAACAACCTTCCAGGTCAGAAGTGACAGCCAGCCCTCGAAGTCAGCTTGACTCCAAGGACGGCGAGAATTTGAGCTTGAAGTATCCTCGTCAAAGATTTTTGCAATTTGCATCAGCCTGTGGTACCTTGCTGGAGAAAAGTGAAACCCTAATGATGGAAGCCTAACAGAAATTCTTGTTGAAGGGTAGGAAGGATTCTCTATGCGTATCTGCACAGAAGACAAAATAATATCAGCTTTAACCACTCAATCCACTAGGATGAGAACACTCACATGCTCACACTCAGACTGCTCATGTAATACGTAAGGTACAATTAAAGGGAAATGATGAGTACCTGTTGAAGTTTCAACATTACCCCACATTTGTCAAGAACGGGAAAGAAATTGACACCAGCAGAACCACTGGACTTATTGATAGAAGGATGGCTCCAGCTATAGTCACCGTCAACCAAAAAAGCAGATATATCACTCAAAACTAAATGAAACTTCAAATACATATCCACTTCCTCCAATGTCTCTTCTTTGTTGGCATCCTGCCCATTTAACAAGCTCCATATAAGGAAGAGATGAAACACATTCACGCTGATATGAATATGAAATTATCAGTGCATTAACCTGTGAACAAATAACCAAATGTCCCAAGTCAAGCAGAAGTTTTGTTGAGTGGATGTTATCTGGACGGAAATCAGTAGGAATCATAATCTTAGGAGCTGCAATATCCAAGTCCAGCAAGAACCTAGCATCAAATTAAAATCAAATGTCTTGAAAGAAGAGCATCAAATTAAATCAAAACTTAGAATCTCTATTAACAATAAAAAAAAGCCTCGCTACAAGATATTGCTTCACAAGAAAAAAACACAACTCTTCACAAGGATGATGTCTACTAAAGTTTGGAATTCTAGGTTTATCATCTATAGTAAAAATGACAGCTAAGCAGAATCTTGCAACATATTTACAGCCAACATATTGCTGTTACAGGGGGGTATACGTTTATTTGTAAAATGAATATTTGGATAAGTGTATAATACAACAAATGAAAATCACATGGTAGAAAGAAAATTAAGCCAAACAGGTTAAAGTGACAACAAATTTTAAAGTAAATCAATAATCTTCACAAACAAGTCAGTATACTCACAAGACAGCACACACACATCATTCCTGGAAAATACCACGATACCAGCAATACAGGATCCTTTGCAGCCTCTCATTATTGACCAAAATTATACAAATAGATATACCAGAACGTTTCCCTTAGTTGTTGCAAGTGCAATTTCTAAAACCAAATTCAAAAGTAAGACAAAAGAACAACCTGGTATGATCTTTCAATGCTTGGTTCACTTGCTGCTGAGCAGATCGCTTGACATCATCAATTGTCATCTAGGATGGAACAAATCCTCAGTATACGAAGCTCATCAAACTAAGCAAGCCGGCAAGAATGACAAGAAAAATGGATGCAAGGCACCCGAACGCTTACAAAAAGGCTTGAGACAAGCTCATGCCACGTGATAATCCCAAAGAACAATGTCAAGTATATGTATGTGTCTAGTAACTCTAGTTTATTTATTACCAGAACAAATTAACAATGGCATGTATACGAAACAAGGAGCAAAATACTTGCATTTATCTATTCTATTAAAACATAAAAATGCCCATATTCTTTCCCATGCATTCTGGTTGCATATTCATCATCCATGGGTATGTTTGATACTCTGACCAAACCTAAGAGTCCTCTCAAACCCAGCATTAATGTTAATATTTTTTATCGGCAAAGAAATGGTTTTATTGTACGAGTGAAGCAGGTTCCAAGGTGGAACAAGCAACCCTCCAAAAGATACAGCGAAAATCAATGGCAATCCCAGATAGGGAGTAGTCACTAACGAAAAGCAGATAATGCCTCAAGAACAATAAATCTGAAGAAAAGATGCAGGAGCAGAACACCAGAGCTTGGCTGATTTCGAGCAAGCCAAATATGCCAAAAACTCAAGGAACGCAACCCTGACCAGACACATCGGGTGACCTCGGCTGGAGTTAAATGCTCCCAGCATTAATATTACATGCTCCTTTGATGTCCAGGAGAGTCATTGAAATCTTTCCAAAGCTTTTGAAAAATATTACTAGAGTTTAACCATGATTACTAATTTATGTACATCTTTGCATCGGTTAGAATTTTCTTAACTATTATATGTAATAAATATAGAATTTATACTGAATCATGCAAGTTCAGACAGCTTCCAGACCTGAAACTCACAGTACAGAAATCAAGTATGGACAGACCTGAACAGCAGCTGCAGTTTCCAATGCTATGGTCTGACTGGCAGCAGTATCGCTTTCAAAGAAATTAACAATTTGATCAATGGAATCCTTCAGATACTGGCTAAAGACACTAATCAGTAAACAAACATAAATCTAAGAAAACTTTAGGCAGGACTAAAGATGCCAGAAACATACAGTCATGTAACATGGAGAAGCTTTAGCAGTCATTCTCCAGTCGACCTTAGCATCAAATGGCTTATAGCAAAAGACGCCAACTAAAGAATCATAAGCAGTTGCGCTCTTTGTCGAAACCAAATGAGCATTAGGGTACCACTAATAATTCTTTACAGAAAAATAACTAATTTTTCAGGAGTTAACAATTAAAAATGCAAAAGAAAATTATACCTCAGCAAGCAGACCATTTGGTGATGATAGGCGATATGAACCCAGTTTCATGTCAAAAACCATAGTCTCCGGATACATTTTTACATAGAAATCAAGCTCTTTACATGATAGTTCAGCCAGACACACATGTGCTCCATCTAGAAGTTTGGAAGCATTATGTTTCATGTGAATCTCCAAGTTAGTATGAAGAGAATCAGCTTTGTCACTTGGAACCAGTGGCTGCTCATCTTCTTCCCTGTACCCTATTATTTCATTCAACCGTTCCCAGTCATCCTCACTAAAATTAAATGGTTCATTTTCATCCTTGGAGGATTCACTGTTCCTGAAAAAGTAAATCAAATACGAGTATCAGTGAATTCCAAAAGATAACCGGATAGAAATAACTAGATTATTATCAAGAGAAATGTTCCCGAGTTAAAACTGTTTACCACCCAAACGACCACCATGATTTTTTAGAGTTCTGTTGCCTGGAGACTATGTCTGATTCCACTGATTTTTCCACAAATTTGTGAGCCAACATCCTGCAGAACATCAGGTTCGTGTGAAATTACTTCAATTGAGAACAGTTGGAAAATAAAAAAATTGCATGTGCTTCCATCATATGCACACCCTGTATGAAGAAAAGGTTAAAGGAACCATCTAGAATATAGGTGTATTAGCAGAGAAGTAAAGCTCATAATGATGGCCTCAATAAAATTAACAGTCTTTATCACATAGAGCATCAAAAGCTGGACATGAAAGGAACCCAGATAAAAGTAATAGGACCAGAATGTATATAAAAAGAGGCATTCACATCTATGAGAATAAATACCTCCATTGAAGTATGAGGTCAATATCAAGATCATGATCTAGATCCTCAATCTCTTTGTTGTTATCAACTACAGGCCGACTGAGATCAGATTTAAGCAGTGAAGCATATAGAGAGATATATCTCTTACGTGAGGTTGCTAACCTCAAGACCTGCTCCCATGACAATTTCCCACTGCCACAAAAAATGAAGTCCTCAGCAGATGCAGAAACAATAAGAATCAAGTTCCTTTATGGGGAAACTTAAAAACTAAAATGTAGTCCGGTGTTGGACATGGCTCATGGTACACAAATGTGAACAGTCCAACTATGTTGAAACATCCCTTATGTAAGCATGCACTGCTCCCTGTTCTCTTCAGCACAAACACCAGATGGAAACTGCTATATGTCCAAGATTTTTTTTTTTTACATCCCAACTCCCAAACCAACCAGACTCATTTCTATCATGTTAGAGTGCTATTGGGTTAGATGGAAACTCCAGATGACACAGATAAAAGTTAAAGAGGCTTCAATACATTACAAAGAATTCCATTATTTTTTATGCTTATGCTCTGCATGCGTAAGAACAAGGAAGGTATCCACCAGTTTGATTACCTCTCCTTCTTGATCTGATCAGAAACAACTTGGTAAGCATACTTCCACCAAGACCTTGGACTAGACTTCAAAGAGACAAGGGGGCGATAATGAGCATATTTCAACCGTTTGTTGAAGGCAGAAAAATTATCAGCTAACTTTAAAATGTTCCCATATCCATCCTGCAAAAAGATATATAACACTTCACCCAAATCAAGTTAAAAACTACTGCATATAACATCAAAATGAAACAGAGGAAAATTAGGACCTTTGGTAAACAGAGAATCACATCATCCAAGTTGACTGCTGCTTTCTGCAAAGGTGGGGCACTATTAGCAGAGTCATTTCGTTTCTCCTTTGAGTACTTGGCATTCCCAGATACAGGTTGTAGAATGTAAGTGTGCTTTTCTGTAAGATGATCTGCCGGTTTCCCGTCCTCTATGCCAAACTTAAAAATCTGATATTCATGACAGGGCAACAAAAAGCATGACTGCATTCCATGCAAAAAAAAACCAAAAGACCAAAGATAAAGAAAATATTACAGGCAGTTTCTGTATTTATTGGAGCATACCTGAACCCACTCTGAAGGAAGTAGATCTTCCCATGGTTTTTCAACACACCATGGAGAAATATTAGAATCCATATAAAGAGCAAGTTGATCAAGTTCTACAGCCTGTTAAAAGTGAGTGATCAGAATAGTAATGAGAAGAGTATGTACCCAGATAGTATTCAACAAAAATATATGGCTCTCTCTATTCTATTCACATTTGCTTAACAACCCCATCCAAACCTGATTTTAGTGGGAGAAAACACATTTAAATATTTGAGTCCTACACTAGGTTGGTAACTTTTGACTCATTTGTAATTGTAAACAGTTCAAATCTGTATTGGCATAATATTCAAACTCCATGGGGTGATCACATGATTCCCATTATAATTATTTTCAACACTCTATCTGAAAACTATGTGGTACTCAACTGGTAATGGTCTAGCTCACGAATTTCCTATTTGGGATGCCATTAAGCAATTATGGTATAGTTATATGCCTGATGCTAAATTTCTTCATCAATAAGGAAAGCAAACTATGTAAGTAGTGCATGAAACTATGGGTATTTGACAACCTCTAAGAAACCTGAATATGAACTTTACCATAAAGCTTCAAGACTTCAAGTTGAAACTAGTTGTTGAAGAATTTTATTAAGTGTTCAAATTTAGAAGTATGACACTACTTGTTGAAGAATTTTAAAATCGGGCTACCTATATAGAGTCAGGCTTCACAACCGAAAGGTCAAATTTTATATGTAGGCATGTAGCTCTTTCCTTTTATCCAGTTAATGTGGGATAATTACTTTCCACAGTTGTCAACTGATAAATTCACATGGTAAGAAGATGGCAACCTTCTGAATACGGTCCAATCCACCACTGGTTACAAAAGTCTCCTTCCCACTATCATCAATTGTCACAGTTGAGAGCTTCTCCAATGTGACACCAGCTGCAAATGGTTGGCCAGGATTGCTACAAAACAGAAGTTATAACTCATAAGACTTGCAGCTTCGTTAAGTATTGAGAAATCTTAGATTTCAAGAAATTATTACCTTTCTAGGTCCTCATATCTGATATGGATATTTGAAATTGAAAGCTTCAAGTTGCCTACTACTGTGTTGATCAGGGATCCCATCCACGATTTATTCTTCAAAGAGAACCGTGCAATGCATCAAGCAAAGTACAGACACATATTCAATACAGAGGCCCACATCCATTTAAATATATGCAAGTAAGTTTAACTATCAGCTAGCATACTATTAGGCTCATGTATACTGCTTAGAGAATCATAACCATACTGTAAAACTAGAAAATATGAAATATTATTATGAGAACTTGATATTGAAGTATAAGAGGAACTCTCTATTATAGAGAGAAAGGCTAACACCCAACCACCTTCATAATGAGGAAACTCTCAACTACACCGTTAGAGTTTAGTTTATTTACTGTTACAAGTATTTCCTATTCCTAGTTTCCTATTAGCTTTTCCTAATTCTATGTTGCTTAGTATTAGTATATTTCCTATTTAGTATAGAGTTAATCCCTATATAAACGGATGCTCTCATTGTATTGAAAAGAAGAAGAATCAAATTCTCAATCAATAATACATTATATTTTAGAATTCAACATACACTATTCATTACACATACCATTTCTAATTTCATTTGTTGTGCCCTCTCTAACAGCCTCAACTCCATTTCCTGTCAGCACAGACAGAAGAAGAGAGAAATCTCTTAGTCAGTTAGTCATTTAAATATATATGTTGGGCAAATAAAATATTTATGTGTGACTCACACAAGTCTTACCTGCACTCGGATTTTCTTGGCTTCTTGTACAGCATCCTCTGTGCATCCTTCAACTTGTGTCCCTGGTTCAGCCAATATAAAAATGCAATCCAAATACACTAAAACTGGATCTTGTCCCAGCCTGCTCCAAGGTACCTGGAACAGGAGGAAAATACAGATAAGGGACTATGTAAAAAAGTATAGCGCCAGCCACTCCAAAATTTTGCATTCAATCAGCATGTAGAAGAGAACAATAAAGTACGACTTCTTAGCTACAAGGTCAAGTATCATACAAGACAGACAGATACCAGCCTGACATCAAATGTAAGGGTAACAATGAAGAAAATCAGTGGCAGCATTTTAAGACTTAAGCATGATATTATGCTCAAACAGTACTTGCATAGAACACATTTATGACCCAATTACTTACATATGGCCATACAAACAGAAAATAAATGCCTGGATTTGAAAGCAGTCCTAAAACAAATCCCTTATGTTATGGATGCTTTTGTGACATTTAATTCAGCAAAACACAACAGGGGGTCTAAGTACTATCCACCATAGCACATTACCACAACTATAAGCACTTGCATTTTCCACCTACAAAATATTATTTGTAACTTTTATCCACCACAGTGCATTTTCCACCTACAAAATCTTGAAAGCACTACAATTTAGTATTTCTCTCCATAAAGACTCGAGGGACTTTTAACTTTCCAAAAAAAAAAATGTGTACTCCTATAAAAACTTCTAAACATTTTCTCATAAAGAAATTAGGAAATTGCAAAATATTTTAAACCCACTTCACATTGAAGATAAAGCATGAACCGATTCCATTCAGAATCAACCATAACTCAACATTACATCAACCACACATCATATTACACAATAACATCATCTCCACAAACCTTTACTTTGACTGATCCGAGAAATCCTGCTTTAACCTTTACTGGTAACTTTAATGCATTTAGTGCCTCAGGCTTCAGCTGCATATTTGTTAGTTCTAAATCGCCTGTTTTACAATTCAGGAAAGAAAAAAAATCAGTACTCCAATTCGCGGACATAGAAGGACAGCCCAACAACTGAGAATCAAATTTTAAGCTAGGGGGCATCAAAATTTTAGATTTACAAAAGAGTGTGTGTTACATAGTGAGTCCTTCCTTCTGATTCTTAACTTCCCATTTACATATACGATACAGAATTTTAATGTAACCCTTGAGATGAAAAGTAAAATAAAAATAACTAGGTCGATGAATTATGTTGCACAACATTTACTGTTGGAGTACGAATGTAGGAAATTCATACTGTTGATAATATTCCAGTATCACAATGCTCAAAGGAATATAAAAAAATACTTCACAAACATTGAAAAGCTCGAATATATGAAAACAAGAAATTGCTCAGGATCGATGCAGGGGCAAATGAAACATGTAGTTTTCTTCTGCACATTTGGGCATTCATGTCAAACACAAAACCCCATCACGTACCATTTTAGTATATGAAGTTCATCATCACCTTATCACAACACAGAACATATAATTTCACAAGCACTGAAAAGCTATGATACATGCAAAGGTAAATGTAACACAAATACAGCTCTATTCCATACATTTTTAGTGTTTGATCACTCCATTACCACTCACAACACTCCATTTCTGACCATTTCACCTAATTCAAGTCCAATCGGAAAAAAAATCAAACCATACTGAGTTCACAATCACCGTATCACAACACATAAAAGCTCAGATACGTGAAAAACGAAGGAGAAAGCCAAATTGATCGAACCTTGCCAGACACTGATCTTGAGAGTCTCCTTGCTGAGACCTTTGACATAGTTCCCTAAATACCTATGGAGCAAAAACGTGACCTGATCCTCCAACATCTTGATCGATCGTCGAATTCGCAGCCTACGAGCTCATCGGAGGAGGAGGAATCTGAAGCAACACGGAACCAAACAGACGCATTCAGAATCACGCACATTCCAGAGAGAGACGAGAGTGAGCATTGAGAGAATCTGGAAAAGAAGAAACGAGAACGATAAAGAGAGCGATGTTCGCTGCTCGGGCACAAAGGCACTACCCGATTGTGATCCTGTGCGTAAGTGTTACGCTGCGTACAAATCAGTTTCGCGAATAAAAAGTAGCCACGTCATGAAATACCACGTGGCGTTTCGATATTATCTGGAAAGAAAAGGTAAACTGTGGTTCTCTTCGCAGGTGATAACAATTAACTAAAATTGAACGTCAATTTTTGTAACATCTGCGTAACGGACAGTTATTTATTGGTTGATCGCGTGATGAGAACTGTCTTCATGCCGGTTAATGCGAGACAAACAGCAGCGACGTCGTTTAGTAGCCCAATCGTAGCTAAGGCCCATGCGTAAGTGTTGACTTATTAGGCACATAGCCCAAGCCCAAGGTCTGGGGCTTAAATAGAAACCCAACCTCAACCAAAGCCCATGCTAATAAACTTTTGTGAGGAGAGGTATCATTTATGGTTACAGATTTAGTATCCAACCAATCCCCAAAAGGTGAAGAATTAATGTTAGTTCTATTTTAAGCATTAGACTTGGTTTGTGAAGGAAAAACAGGGTGAATACAGGCGGATATCTGATTCATACATAATTATGATTCGGATTGAGTTGAATTTTTAATCATAAGTCTGAAAAGTTGGAAATCGAAATCCGTCCAACAAGAAAAAAACCAAAAGGATTCAATTCCATCAGGTTATATACAAATTGGATATCTATTCATCCTCACCTCTAGTTATTAATTAATAGTTGAATATGATTCATTTGTAATAAAAGTCCGATCTATTCTTCACCTCCTCTCATGATCTATATACTGTTCAGCCGTATAACTCACGTATAAAAGTTCAATTTACACGACTAACAAAAAATAATCTTAAATAAACAAAAAGAAATCATTATACTACAGTAATCGTGACTCAATAATATTTGACACCCAATAAATAAAATTAACATTTTAACCGTAAAAATTAAATAATGATATTCATAGATTAGAAGTTTAGGACAAAGACTTGTGTATAGCAATCGATAGTTGGGGCCAGCTACCAAGAGTGGAATCATTAGAAATTCTCATAAAGGGAAAGGGAAGGTAGATATTTGTGGAGTAGAGAAAGGTCTAGAGACTCATTGTCATGAGCAGTTGGCACAAAGAGAGCAAACAAAATAATAGATGTGAAAGCCAAGACCCGTTACATCTTTAGAACAAATAAATGGTCCCGCTCTAATTATTGCTCGCCATATTGCCGGAACCATCTTTGGACCACCCTCATTCTACAACACTATAGCACTAGCTTGCGACTCTAAGCAGAGCTCTTAAAAGTATGTGAACCAATCTCACCGGCACTCTATTTTTCTTAGCATGGAAGAAGTCCAAATGTTTGATTTTATGGTTTGATGGTATAGTGACAAGAGATTCGAGTCCGTCAAGATGATTCTGTAACGAGAGCTTCGTTTTATTGAGGATTGGGTTTACATTTCTAAAGAGTGTTAACAACAGATTTGAACTAGTCGGATGTTTTGGGAAAGAAACATTAGTTAGTCAAGATGATTCGGTGACAAGAAATCCGCGTTATGTAGGATTGAGCTTACATGTCTAAATAGTGTTGACAAAAGATTTGAGTCGGCCAAGTGCTTTAATGAGGATAGATTTGAATCGGTATAGAAGGTTCAATTATAATAAATCATAAATTATTTAGGATTGAACTTATATATATAAATAGCATTGATAAGAGATTTTAGTCGGTCAGGGATTCTAATGAGAAGAGATTAGAGACGATCCGAAATGAACATGAGATTACATGTTCATATGGCGATTGTGTTTTTAATTTTTTGGTTGATGATCAGATTATTCAAGTTGAAATATGATTAATCAAGATATTTAATTTTTTTTGACATGAATCTCATCACCAATTTTATATATCTCCAAAGATATACATAATCTCTTGTGCTCTAACTGGGCAAGAGCCCTCATAGAACCTAGTCTAGGGAACTAAAATCCCGCAATTCTCATCGAGCGAACTCCTGATTGCATGCGACCAGATCTAATGCAACAAGCTAGCGTTCTGAAAGCGCAGTCAAAGTCAAACTAAATCTAACCCTAAAATCCAGCCAAGCTAGAACCTACTGCCAGCAAACCTGGCACTAACCTAACACCAAACTAGGATGGTACAATATCTGCAAAGCTAGCACAAAACAACTAATAGACACGAAACTAACTAACAATGCATCAAATATGACAAAATTGGACTCAGAACTACCAAAACACGCATGCCATCGTCGACCGTCTGGATTGCTCAATTGCAAATCTGGCAGTCTAGGCCGAACCTAAACGATGCTAACTAGAGATAAGGCCTAACGCCAACGAGATGATTGAGTGTAAATAGCCAAAGAAAAGCCGGCCACACACCACACATTCCGACATCCCCAGAGCCCATCACCGGACATCGTCGACTACAGGGATGGGAAGCCGTCGCTGACCGAACCAGAGCACTCCAAAACGTATTCCGAGCGGTTTCGGCCAGTCATGGATCACGTGTACAAGGGCGAAACTCCGACATACACCAGCCGCGTGACCTGGCCGGAGGAGTGGCACTCCGGCATCTTCACGAACAGGTCTGGCTTCTACACGAGCAGTTCAGGCTTCTTCCACGAGCTTCACTCTTCTGTCAAGCAATTTGAGAGAAGCCGCAACCCAAAAACGCTATATCGGCACGAAGGAA
>JAYMSW010000005.1:0-53475 GCA_036897725.1 Erodium texanum
CTGAGGCCTAGAATGAGTCAGGTCAGTAATGAGACAATTTTTCATGGTAACAATATATGTGTACATTTTATTGATGTGTATAATACAGTGGGACTAACCCCCTATTTATACTATTGGGATACCAAAGAAAAAGAAAAGATTTAGTTCTAGAATTTTCCTCCAAAACTTCCTTGAATAGGAAGTCACTCACAATATACTCTTAACATTTCCAGACTGGACTATAAACTTATATCGTGTGCTTGTTGATAACGAACCAGATAGTTAGGACTTTGCAAGGAGATGTTTCTCCGGCTCACCTGAACCAAGGACAGAAGCCCGGACACAGCGTGATATTTGGAGGTTTAGAATGTTCGACTACTTATAATGCCAACCAATACAAGGAGGACCTGAACAAGTACAATAGAGCATTGATGAGTCTGGAGCACGAGCACGAGCGAGGTTGGTCTGAATCAATCTGAATCGGGTTCAAGTTTTGAAAATGCAGAGATCAACAACCTGAAATGAACATGGCAAGAGGAAAGTACACGAGCTAAATGTATCAATAGAAACTACACGTTTTTTTGTTTTGTTTTTGTAAATATATGTTCTCTCTATATGATAATTGTAGTAGACCTATCAACAAGTTTCAATTCAAAGGATTTTTGCACATAAATGTTGAGAGACAATTTGATAGTGTATTTCATTTGCATTTGATATCAAATCTTTGTCAATCAATATGTGATTGATCTTGGTTGACCATGTCATTGATTTTGGTTGAATCAATTACGTTCTCGTAGTCGGAACAAGAGGGTCCTGGACACTGAGACTAAATCGAGAGTTATCAAACTGGATATGAAAAAGGCTTTTAATTAGTGAAGATATCGGTAATCTGAAACCGAGACGGGACATGGAGGCTGGAGCATCTGAACTTGAGCACGAGCTACCGTTTTACGAACGAAGTGAATGTCCAGTTTCATATGCTTAGTTTGTTGATGTTGAACTGGGTTGTCGGATAGGTAGATGGCGTTGACATTATCACAATACACGAACGTTGCCTTAGAGACTACCCTATATTCCGCCTCCACACTTGATTGAGAGATAATTGCTTGACGCTTGAAAAATCAAGAGACATGGTTGTCGCTTAGAAATATGTAATAGTCTGACATCGACCGAATTATACTTCTATTTCCTTATTTCTCACTTGTAAGTTCGATCATTCATAACATACATTTTCTTTATATTTGCTCACATCAATAAAAAAATGTGCCAGAAAAATTAATTCAATCATATTATAGTAATTATATATTACGTTACACATAATCTTTTAACTAAATGTTTCAAGGAAAATATGATTATAAAATATTCATCAAAAACATTGTTAGATAAACACATGAACAATTAAGAGTGGATTTGAAAAATATATAAATTATATCAGTTTTCTAGTAAACATTACAGAGGAATTAGAAAAAGAAGCTCACGAGAAAATGTCATGTTCTTGTCCAATTCCAACTAAGAGAAAAACATGTACTTAATAGCGGTGGAGTGTTGCAGAAATTGCTTTGAGACACTTACTATATTTAGGGAAAAGTACTTAAAAGAATCATTAGGGGTTGCTTGTATGGCACAAAAGATGGAAGTAGACGATGAAGATTAGGTTTAGATGAGCGAGCTTATAATATGTAGAGATTTTTTTTTGTTGTCATAATAATATGTAGAGATTAAGTTGAAACAACTACAAAGATGTCACCTTCTGGTATACAAAATGTATGGTAGCGATTTGTCTAAACAAAAAAAAATGTTGTTGTTGCGTGTGAGTTTAGTGTTGGTCATTTTTGAAGGATAGTGTGAGTTTAGTTCTGATTTCATACTTGCACGAAGAGCTTCCATTTTCACAGTGAACTAAACTCACTTTGCAAACACTTGTTCTTGAGCTTGAGTACTATCACTTGTTTCTTGGACTTATTCTTCTTCACTTTTCCTTGCACTTCGAATGGCTTTGGCAATGGCTCTCTTGTTGTTTTTTGGGGTTTCATTAATGAGATTGAAGCTGCAAATGTATCGAGACCATATATGTGAATCCCACCGGACGCGGGGATTTAACAACAATACAACAAGCCATTGACGCTATCCCAATAAACAACAAAGAATGGATACGGATCAGTGTAAAATCAAGTGTTTACAAGTAAGTAATCTTTTATTTTTGTCCTAATAAACATTTGTATGGATTGGTGCAAGAGGCTTTAATTTCTTCTGTTTTCTACTAATAAACATTATTTTCTTGCAAAGTGAGAAGATTAGAATCGTAAAAGAGAAGACCTTCATTTTCCTCGACGGGAACTTCACATGGACGACCGCGGTTTATGTAGGGGGCGACAAGGCAGCGTTCTACAACTGCTCGTTTGTCGGGCAACAAGATACCCTTAACGATGCACATGGTCGTCATTACTTCCATTCTTGCTACATCGAAGGCTTGGTTGATTTCATTTGGGGCAACGGGACTTCAATTTACCAGGTTTGTTAACATTGTTTTTTTACTTAGTATATATCCATCCGGTTTCAATATATGTTTGTTTATTTTACTTGTAGGATTGTAAGATATTCATCCATACAAAAATCAAACCCGGCAAATCTGGTGCCGGGTACATTAACGCTCAGGCACGCAACGGCATGTTTGAAACGAGTGGTTTCGTGTTCGTCAATGGGTCTATAGTAGGGGATGGTCCGGCATATATCGGGAGGGCTTATAAAGCATACTCGAGAGTTTTGTTCTACAAGACATACATGTCGGAGTATGTTGTTCCAGAGGGTTGGGCAGCATGGAATCAAACTGAGTGAGTGAGACCTTTCATCTTTTTGATTCGGAATTGTGTGAAATGATATTGAAAAATAATGAATTGATTGTGTTTACAGGGGGACAATTGACTTTGCAGAAGAGGGTTGCACCGGCGTGGGTGAGAAGAAGCTGTCTCCACCGGAACTAAGTTTCTTTACAAATCCTGCAACTTTCATCAGTCAAGACGGGTGGCTCCAAGCTATTCCTCCATAGCAAGCTCACAGATTATTATTGGTTGCAGTCAATTAAGTATGTGTTATTGACTAGTAACTTTACACAACAGATTATATTAACATGTGTTATTGACTACTGGTTACCTTCATTAAGATATATCACTTGACAGTTAATTAAGATGTGTTATTGACTTTTTGTGTGTTAAGAGTTTCATAGGGTGAACTTATTCAGAAGATCTTTTTTGGTTTGTTTCTTGATTTCCAAGTAAACTGATGTGTTTTGTTGTTGAAAACTTAGAGATGCAATTTAGTGAATGCAAGAGACATGAGCATAAACAATTACTAATGTCTGTTTAGAAAAGTGATGATAGGAGGAGCATAAACAAGGTGATAAGCATTGGAAGCCAAAACAAAATCGGCATGAGCATAGTGTGCAACTTTTTGTCCCAAGAGCTCGGATTGGTGATTGTCGAGGTCGCTGAATAGATGCGCCAAGTCATCTCCATCGGCCACTCGGTCTCGCCCACCCCAGCTCACATACAGAGGCATACTAGACGCAAGGTTAAACAAGTCCAGTTCCTCCGGACCATACGTTCCATACCGCCTCAAGTTCTCCTTTATCCCATAGTCGTACTTGCATATCCTTTCTTTTCCTATCACTGCAATATAAAACAAACTCATTAACACTAATCTTACTACAACTTTAATCACTTCCCAGCCAGGCCCCGAGGGATCCTCTGAAGGCTGAGAATGTAACCATCTTCGGTCGTCACCTATAATTAAGTAACACATGAAAAATATTTATCGACCGTTGATAACAACGTTGATTTTTATTTTTTATATAAAAAAAATGTGCATGTATACAGTGTGTTATTGGCAAGCATAGCCTCGTGGCTCCACCAATGACCCGCAAATGGTGTAATTTCTCGATCTAGGCTCGGCCGCAGCGGATGAGAACCCACTGCTCAACAACAAAAGCAGTGCGACTAGTACCATGTTCATAACAGCCATCTCCGCTCTCCTAGCCTAGGTAGCTTCAACTATGCTTATATATAACAAGCAAATTTGTATGGAAAAGGAAAGTTTCCTTTTCGAAAACTCGTAACGTGTGGAAAAAGAAAGATGTTTTTAAATCGGTGATTTGGTCATTAACTGCTAAACACGACCAAATCTTCTAAATTAGGCAGTCATTAACCAAAGATATGGTTTCATAACAAAAAGAAATCTGCTTAACACGACAAAATCTTTTAACTTATGCACTACTTATGTAGAAAGAATCTTCATTCAAAACAAAAAAAAAAACTAAATAAAGGTGTGTATAATGAAGACTGAACATGTCGAATCAAATGAAATTAAATCAAACTTAAATATTTATTTATTTTTGAATAAAATTTAAATTTTAACGGCCAAACGTACTTCAATTTCCACGCAGAAGTAAAAAAAAAAAGTTGGGACCTCAGTCAAGCTTGCATAATAGCCGAACACGGCGTTTGTAATACTAAGTTTTCGACATCCGGTTTTGGGGTTATTTACAAATATGCCATTTACCCAAAATTTCAGCATTCCCAAAGAACAAAACCAAAACCTAGCGTGTCTCTTGTTGTCTATCTCTCCCTAATCTCCAAACCCTAACTCGTCAATCTCATCGTCTTCGTGGGTTTGGTAAAAATGGTTTTCTACTTCAAGGCCCGGCCGGAGATAGGCGACTACACCATCTTCATGGGTCTCGACAAGTACGAGAACGAGGAGCTCATCAAATACGGCTTCCCGGAAGACATTTGGTAATCGATTTCTGCAACAGCAACAAAAAAAACGATTTTTTTTTCACCTGTTGTAGAGAAATTGGCGTGGAAGCAAAAATTTTGAGTTTTTTTTATTGGGTGTTGTTTTGCTATGTGGGTTGTTTATTTATTTCTCTCACAATGGTTGGGTTTGAGTAGAGATTAGAAGAAATGTAGATTGCTTTGTTTTGATTTTTTGGTCAATTGGGTTGTCATTAATTTGGTTCTTTGTTTTTTATTCACATTCTTTTGTTTTTACTTTTTAGTAGAGATAAGAAGTGCAGATTAATTTGTTTTGAACTTTTGGTCAACTGATTCGTGTTTGTTTTGATCAATGAATTGTATTCTGTAGGTTGCATTATGCCAATTATTTCATTACTATTCAGATATTAGTTTTCCCATATTTATTTCTTCTTTGAAAACATGCATTGTATATCAATGTCATGGAGCTGGTTTGAATGATACTTTGATTATATTGCACAAGCTTATGTAACTAGGTGTTAAGCAATGAGTAATTAGGGTAATGATTATATATGTAATTAGGTGTTAAGCAATGAGTAATTAGGGTAATGATTATAAATTTAAGGGACACCTCTTTCTCTTAAATGTTTACGTTACTTGGATGTTGATGTTTTGGTTAAGAGGGAAATTTTGTTATTGAATGCTCCGTTCTTGAATTTTTTTTCTATTATTTTAAAGATGATCTGATTTTGTTATTGTTGGATATCTCCCTCAAGCATATGATCTATTGTTGCTATCAAACACATGACATGTTTATTTGCTTCCTTAGCTCAACAGCTTTTGCTGGGCTTTCCATTTTGCAGGTTCCATGTGGACAAAATGTCTTCTGCCCATGTTTATGTAAGACTGCACAAGGGTCAGACTATTGACAGTATAAGCGAGGGCTTACTAGAGGATTGTGCTCAACTTGTCAAAGCAAATTCCATCCAAGGCAAAATCTAGATTGACTACATTTTAATTGATTTTTTAATTAAATTTATCGTACTATCGCGATTTTCTTTCTTCTGTATCATAACTTCGAATCTGGTCCTTTATATTTGTGGAGTCATAGTGTATGTCCTTTCTGTTGAAGTATAGCAAGTATCTTCTACACCAATATTCAACACATAATGCTTGAAGTTTAGGCACTAGCCTTTTTAGTAGACATGTACCGTAATTAGATTGCCCTACCTTTGCATGAATTTTTTAATTGTCTTGTTTGGTAATGTTTGATTATGTGTCAGGCAACAAGGTGAACAATATCGATGTTGTCTACACTCCCTGGTCCAATCTGAAAAAAACTGCTTCCATGGATGTGGGCCAAGTTGGCTTTTATAACTCCAAGATGGTAACATTCTCTGAATCTGTTGTTTTTGTGTTTCTGAATGTTTTTCCTGTTGTGCTTGTAACTTGTATATCTGTTTAGCTTGAAGTTTTAAGTGAGCCCTTTTCTGACTATGCTGCTTTATGTAGGTTCGAACTGTGAGAGTGGAAAAGCGTATAAATGAGATAGTTAATAGATTGAACAAGACAAAAGTGGAAAGAACGGCTGATCTGAGAGGTAAATACATAATACTTATTCTACATGGTATTCAACATTTAAGTTTTTGGTGTTTTTATTCATAATTTGTTCAATGTTGGTGCAAATAGCTTAACTTGATATATAAATTAACTGCAGCTGAGCGAGAAGCAGCTAATGCAGCTGAAAGAGCAGAAAGGAAACTTCTGCTGAGAGATAAAGTAAGTCCTATTTTTGCACGTAACTGTCATTTGCCTGTCCTTCATAGATGATGAAAATGTTGTTCTGATTCAAAAGCACGAGAGAGAAAAAAGGGTACATTTATGTTGCAACACAGTTGAACCAATAATACTTTGGACACTCTACAGATTATCTAATGGATATCTAGAAAAGGGACCTGCAATCATTATTGACTTGACAACACCCTCAGGCATAACTGATAATTTTATGCAATTGAAATTAGAAAGGTTCTGACCATATAACTCTTGCTCTACTCTAAACATTGAAAAAAGTTTATGTACTGATGCCATGCTTAGTAAGATGACATACTGTATTGACTTTTAGAGACAGTTGTCCGAGTATCTGCAGATTTCCAAATTTATAAACGAACCTGTTTCCTAGAATCCAACTCAATCAAGGGTTTTGCTTGAGAAGCTTCGATGTTTGTTTTTCTTTATTGTCCCAGAAATGTATTCAATTGAGAAGCCCTGTTTGACCTGTTGCTCAGTTCACTTGGTTTGTGCATATAATGATTTGTAATATAAGCTTCACTTGTTTAACCATATCTTGTATATGTTTGAATCATACTCCACAGAAACGACGAGAAGAGATGGATAGGCTTGAAAAGGAGAGGCAAGCAGAGCTAAGGAGCTACAAGAACTTGATGGTTTCTGAAAAGATGACATCAAACAAAGAAATTGCATCAGCAAACAAGTCGCTGCAGGAACTTGAAGAGGATTTCATGTGAGCACCAGAACGTACTTGGTTTCTGAGATGATGCATCTGGCTGAACTTTTGCTGCCCTACAAAAAGAAAAGGGTGGTTTGTTATTCAGTTTGTGATTCAAGTCAATTCCCTCGTGAATAAAATAACCCAATCATGAGCTTGGTCTACTGATTGTGATGATGTAAAAAAAAGTTGGCTCGTATAGGGTATAGGATCGTGGGATTGAACTTTTCATATACATACCATATATTGTATTTTCATAATGATGAATTTTTTGTTTCAAATCTTCATTTTTTGTGCTTCAGTTCACTCACCACACTTAGGCTTGGTCAAAACGCTGCAAAAATTGATTTAGGTACTTGTATTTAGTATTTAATCTAGTTTTTGTATGTTGGAAATCCCACATTGGGTAGTTGACTTTTGTAATTTTTGTTATATTCTATCTTACGAAAGTAAGAAACTATAATCAACAATCTTATCATCTCATTGTGACATGATTGCTTCATTGTACTCAATTTTTTTTAGTAAAGTCTGAATAAATGTGACATATTGATCAAGGTGTCCACAGCTTGTTTTTTTATCAGAGCAATAACCAGACATGAAAATTGATAAAAAAAAAGTCAACTAGAAAATATCATGTAAAAATACATTCTTTACTCTATCCTTCCATGATTTATAAAAACCAGTTACAAGATATTCAATCAACTGCTAAATAAAACTGAAAGATCTGAAAAGTACAAGTTATGCAGGTGAAAAACTGCTTTTACACTGAGTTCACAACCAAAAACATCCTATGAAAGACATCATGTCCTCTTGTTAAGACAGTAACAAAGTCAAACAAAACAATAACTTCACTTAAACTAAATAAGTAAACCTGAAACATTTGTGTATCAGGCGTGATGAAGCTCAAACTTTCAAGCTTTTTAAAGCGGAGGTAAGAAGGGGAAGCTTGTCTGAAGCTCTATGCTTGTAGTCTTTCTCCAATGCAGCCACTGCCAAAGATTGCAGCTCTGGGCTCTCCTTATCTTCCTTGTTCCGCCCTTTCGAGAGCTGTACAATGGAAGATGTACACTGCATAACAAAGATATAGTTTGGTATCAGAGCCTTGTTGACCTAGTGATTACAAGTTCTAATCCCCAGTCGACATTAAGACTATGGATTAAAGAGAGTGCACACCAAGCATACGCCAAAAAGAGCTCTGGTGTTCTTGCCCCCGGTCAACTCTATAGCAGATGCATAGTATTTCTTCGCTGTCTGAAGGTTATCTATTCCACCAAGAGTGTAAAGCACCTGTTTACAAAGTTTAGAAGCATGTGTATAATTTCGGGAAGAACATGATGCCAAGAAAAATTAATGGTGGGTTGAAGAATATCAATGAAGTATTAATCTTGAAAGTCTTAACAACATAGCATAATCACATCAAAATGAATCATGAAAAGACTGTCCTCCCATCTTCTAGCCACAGCCAAGTGAGGAAGAACGTAACTTGATCACGTGCTTCAAAGGGACTCAAAGCATTTTAGTTTACTCAATTGCTTAGGAGTAATTGGTGTTTTGGTCTTAGATGACTATACGCATAACGCAGAAAAAAGGCACTTACATCAGCATAGGCTAGATGGTACAATGAAATCGTGGGTTGAGATAGTATTAGCTCTTCATAGCAGAAAGCTGCTTGCTTGTACCTATACGTTTAAAGCAAAATATGAATTAGCAAGGTCAGCATTAAGCAGGGCATTTCCAGCCATAGAAATGAAAAATAAAAGCATCTCACATTTGCAAGGAAACATATATTTCAGCAAGTTCTCTCCATGCATCTTGATCCGCCATGAAACTGGATAAGGAAAAGAAAGTTTATCAATACTTACTTTGCTTAAGTGCCATGGAGTTCCTATAAAAGAAATCATTTTGAGGTATGCCCTTACATTTCAAGATATTTATTCAGGACTTCTATGGCCTTGGCACTGTCACCTTGGGCCTTTGCCATAGCTACTCTCCGCTTATGTATTACCTATATAAGAAACATAATTGAAGGGTTCGGATAAAACCATACATTCAATTCATACTACATAATACCATAAAAATTTGCAGTACATATATACTAAGAGCTGCAGTTAATTTACTTGATCAAGTGGATTATCCTCTAAAAGGCTTGAATAAGCCTTTTCTGCTTCTGCCCACGACCCCTTTGCTTCGAGCAACATTGCCTCTAGCCTGCCTGTGAGTTCGGCAAAAACAACATATTACTAGGTCATCACTTACTAGTTAGTTGTGATTATCTTATCTACTCTCAAGAACCCAACTATTTTGATACCCTTGAAAAGACAAACCGGTGTAACAAGATGTTCGTGTGCACACACATAAATTCAAAATCATATAATTTCTATATGCATGTCTTTTAGCCAATTCAAGGTCTTAGTAAAACATGCTTCTAAAGATAATTGCAATTAATTATGAGGTCCTTCTCTGACACAAGCATATTTATTATTGAGTCAATAGTAACCTATATACAGTAGGACACATGTATAACATGCTTATATTGTGTAACAAGTGCATTGAAAGATAGTTACGTTTACAGTCATGAAAATAATTATCTTTTTCATGTACTATAAGTAGCCTATAAGTTTACAGTGCCCCTGTAACATCGTTCCCAACTTTTATTTAATAAAATATCATAATTGGTTGAGAAATAAGGCTAAACATGTATGCCCTTTGTGGCACCATGCTTTGTTCACGCCAGCTAAGTAGATAAGAAGCATGCATCCCAAGACATTCCACACTAACATGAATACGCAAGCTTAGATACAACTTCCTCAGTGATAGGTATGAACATGCATATAACGCATCGATTAGTTCAACTTACCAACCCTTTTGCTGTCTGGAAATTTCTTATGCAAAACCTTCATGCAATCCTGAATAAGATTGCAAATGTAAAATGCGTCAACCTCAAGATATAGAATTGCAGATTAATCCTCCATCAACATTAAGAACCAAAAAAGAGAGTATAGCATGCGTGATGACTTTGTACTTTTAATTCAGTTTGCTAACTGATAAGTATTCACAATATTACCAAATAAGAAAATTGGAAAGAAGGTAAAAGGTAAAACAAACAAGAAAGATGTCTACCATAGCAACTTCAAGACGTTGGCAATCCATAGCGGCAACTGCCACCTGCTCATATAGAGTCCATTCTACATTCAAGAAACCAGTATTTGTAGTCAGATTATTTATTTTCTCTTGTGAATTAAAGTTTGAAGCATACAACGACAGAATGATTAAAATCAAACTAACAACCCTGAGGAAACCACTATTAAGAATCACATATTGTTAGGACAGTGATGTAATGGCTATCAAAATCAACACAGGCAACGACTACCTGACAACAAAATAAATCAAACTGCAAAAAGAACTGCCCTGGATTGACCGAGATATTCAAAATCATATCTCGACTAATGTAGTCGCTAATACACATATCTACATGTAGTCACATTGGCTTAGGCAACCAAAAATGAAATTTATGCAAACATTCAAGATATGTTTCGACACCAATTACCATATAGATGCACATAAGAAGTTTATATATTGCTGGTCACTGCAAACTAGATAGAGCAAAACATAGAATCAGGGTTTTAGTTGCAGAAGAGCATGACAATTAAGATCAATGTTTTTGCAATTTTTGGGATCCATCCCATTAAATAAATTTTAATTTCTTTCTGATCAAAAAAATGTTTTTGCAATTTTAGAGGATACTCAACAGAAAAAAATATGATAACTTCTTCAAGCACCCATTTCACCTAAAAAGCTTGAACCAAGCTCACCAGCTTCAATACTAATCTAATCAGTTAGGGTTTTTAACACTTTCGACTGGGCTAGCTGAAAGTAAAGTGCACATGACACCATTCATATCAGAAACATCAAACCAGAGGAACAATCCGATCGCTAAACAGCAACCACACATCACCAACTAAAATCATCGATAATTCATCATACAAACCCAACCCAGAGGCATATCACCACAGTCCAGAGTGAAATTGAAATCGAAACCCAATTGAAATCCACATCCCAATTAACCCAAATCGTTAACACAAAACAAAAGACCAATTGAAACCAATCTAGGAAACGAAAACCAGTATTCTGAAAAGCCCACCATCGGGGCCGAGACTGGATCGCTTTTTGGGATCGTTCAAGATGGACAAGCCGTGCTTGAGGACTTTGTCGGATCGACGAACCTTGAGCTTCCGAGCCAGGCACAGGTACTCCCACGCCCCTCCTCCGCCATTCTCGACCTGGTTCTCCAACCTGTTCAATTGGGTCTCCTCCGTCCTCGTCACCATCGCTTCTGTTCCGTTGTCGATACAGAAGAAGGGAGGAGATCCAAACTACAACACTGCTTCACTCTGTGAGCTCTCCTGACTCTGCCCAGATTCAGAAAGTTGGTATTCTTTTTTTCCCGAACCGGATATGCTAATTGTGAAATGGGCCGAGCTTCGCCGGCTTAATCAACACAATTTGACCAAATGGTCTAACTTCAATTTTAATAAATCTATCAAGTTTAGATGTTATTTTTTATTGCTTATTACATGTAATATATGTGATATTTTTTTTAAATGAATTAAATTTTAAATGATTGATATATAATATATCGTTATGATTAATATATAATATATGTGACAAAAATGAAAAAAATGAAAAAAAAAACATGTCAGTGCTAGGTTTTTGGGCATGTACCATGAAGAGACGTGTAACTATACCAATATGAGGAAGCGGGTCTCCTCTTACATCCATGGGTACCTTATAGTTGCTGTCATTTTCTTGTTGGTTGTGCCACCAATGATCAGAAGTTGGTTTGCAGAGGTCAAGGAATAATGGTTGGGGGTCAAGAGTGTGAAGAGAGGAACGAGGTTGGGGTATATATAGTTGGAGATGGCCTGCCAAAAACCAAAAAAAAAATAATTTTTCGCTCAAGGAATCTTGACGGTTATCATTGCTAACCAGTCTACGTTTCTCCACGAATTGATGCATAACTTGTCATATCGTACTGTCAATACCTTATAGTTAATATTAGTTACCCTATCAATTTTATTAATTTATTTTTAAGGAATAACAACCGCTAGATAAATTACAAAACTAACAGTTATGATTTATAAAAACATATTATTTATTTTTTGAAAATATAAAAACATTAAAATTAATGATTCCACTTCGAATTTGTTCTGTTATTTTGAAGATAATGCAGAGGGTAGTGGGAACAGAAAAAACTACACGTTCGTGACGTGTGTGAGTTACAGTTTCACTTTGAGGATTCGAAGTATAAATTGAAGCTCTTTGTTCGCTTTCAGAACTCTTTCAACACTTTCGAGCTATCCTCGCTAAACCCTAATCCCAAACCCTTCTCTGTATCTTTCTCTCCGCAACCTCGCGAAAATGGCGACGCCTTCTCCTTCTCCGTTGAGCGAAGAAACCGTCAAGAAAGTTCTTCGTCAGGTTCTTCCTCGCTCTCTTTCCCAAATCTCTATCAGTCTTGTTCGTTCGAATTTGCTTTCCTCAATCGGGACCATGTAAAATCCATCATATATTGATTGTTGTTGCGGTTTACATTTATAGGTAGATTTTTACTTCAGTGATAGCAATCTCCCGAGGGATGGTTTTCTGAGAAAAACCATCAGTGAGAGTGAAGATGGCAGTATCCTTTAGATTGCTTGATGTAATTTGGTTTATTCTTATTGATTATTTTGTGTTGTTGTTGTTCTTAACTGTGTGGATCAATAGTGGTTAGTTTGGCTTTGATATGCTCATTTTCTCGGATGAGAAGTCATCTCAATTTGGGGAACATCAAGGCTGAGGAGATTCCTGAAGAGACAGTTCAATCCGTTGCTGATACTCTACGGAAGTCCACTTTCCTTAAGATTTCAGAGGATGGTTAGTATATTTATTGGTTATATCCTCTTGGATTGGTCATTAGGGGAAATTATCAAATGCTAGATCTTTTGCATCTAGTAAATTGGGTATTTTTGTTGATGTTCAAGGTCTAAAATTTATGTTTTTACAGTGATAATAATTACCAAAATACTCCCTATGTTAGACCATATTGAACTTCGACAAATTTGGGTGGAATAGTTTAACAGGGGCATGTAGGTTGTAAACTGTTGTTTTTAATAGTTCACAGTCGATTTTTGTGATTGTTCCTTTTATCATATGGAAGTGAGTAAGCTAGAAGCTACTTTAGTCATTTTAGTCCTTTATGGATCAACTTGTTCAAGGGTAGTTCTGTTAGTTACTCTTAAGTGTGGAATTCCAACTTTTGGTTGATGGGTTTGAAGAATTTGTTGGTTTTTTTTCCTCTCAGGAAAGAAGGTGGGTAGGGTTACAGAACTTCCAAAACCGGAAGAGGTGATAGAGCAATTAGATGCCAAAACAGTTGCTGCATCACCATTGCCCTATGATGTGAAGCTTGAAGACGTGCAGTCTTTCTTTGGTCAATATGGCACGGTATTGAGTTTCCTTTTTGTTCTTTTGTTCTAAATATTATTTTGTTGCCTTGCTAATTTCCTGCCCCTGAATTTGTTATTCATCATTTTCAGGTGAACAGTGTGAGGTTGCCTCGTCATGTTGCTGATAATAAATTATTTTCTGGATCTTCTTTGGTTGAGTTCTCAACAGAGGAAGATGCCGAGAAGCTTCTGAAGCAAAATTTGGTGTATGCTGGAGCTAACTTGGAACTAATTCCAAAGTAAGCTCTACTTTCTACCTGAAACTTCAAACTTGAATTTATTTAGTTTGAAATTGTTATGCATTGCTATGAAATTTTGATCGATTACTGGTAAACATTTTGCACTGTGGTTTATTTTAAATGTAATTTGCATTGAGGTTAGTTTTCTGTGTCCACTATGGAAGTGTTTACAAGGGTAAGTATCTATTAATCATGGATTTGTTCATCTGCTTCCTATTCAAATTGAATAATCTGTATTGCATTGCAAAGCATCACAATCTCAACTATTAGATCCTCGAATGTTTAATACTGTTCCTTCTAGAGAGTTTGGGTGTACATATTTAATTCTGTTGTCTTATGCCTTATCATATAATACATGTACTTTCCAATCCAGGAAGGACTTTGATACTGAAAGAGTGAAATTGGCAGAGAAATTCCAGAACTACCGCCCCTCAAACAATCGGAAGGACAAATCTAATGCTGAACCAAGGTAAGTAATTCCCTTTGCTGTGCAATACTCATAATTTCCCAATGGTCATTTGACAATCTGATTGTTTCTCTGACATTTATTGTAGCTATCCCAAGGGTGTGATTGTTGCATTTAAGTTAAAGAGCTCAAAAACTGGGGGTTCTGCAGTAGACAGTGGTAAAGAAACTGATGGTGCAAGTCTTTGCAAAACTGACGGAGAGTTAAACTCCACAGAGCATAATGGTACTGAAGAAAAAAATAAGGAAAATATTGAAGAGAGTGTGGAGAAGGTGGATGAGAAAAATGGATTGGAGAATGGAGGAACAGAAACTGAGGGAGAAAAGCCATCTGAAAAGCTCGTTGAGGGTGATGAAAAAGAAGAAAATTCATCTGAAAAGCCTGCTAAGGGTGATGAGAAAGAAGAAAGACCTACAGCTGCCTCTTACATAGGCAACATGGATGTTGTTATGCGTGAGGATCTGAAGGCTGTCTTCAAGAAATTTGGTGCAGTTATGGTAAAACCCTGATTCTTTTCTTCCTTTCCTTGGTTGTTAGTTCTTTATTGACCGTTTTGTTAACATGGAAGCATATTTACTATTCTATGTTTCCATCAGTGTGTATTGTCCCTATAGCTTACCTGTGTTTTTAAAGAACTTCTCTGATGGATTCTAAGTTGGTGCTTATGGCCACATGTTTTTGAAGAAGCTGTATTATTTGTGAACAATGTCTTCTTTTTTTTTTCCTTTGCCAACTTCGTCAGTACACTCTGAACCAAGTTTTATCCCTTTCAAAAAATTCTGGCTTGCCATTAGTATTTTGTTTATCAAATGATATAGGGTTTTCAATGCATAGATTCTTGAAGATGCTGATCTAATATTGTTGGAAGAAATGTGTTTCTCATTCTTCTGGAATTTGACTTTTAGTTGTTATTGTGCAATATTAGTCTGTACTTACAATTGCTGTTCTTGTTTGTGCTTTTTTCTCTAGTTTATTGATTTCAAGATGGGAGAAGAATCTGGATACGTTCGGTTCGAAGAACCAGAAGCAGCCCAGAAAGCTCGTGCTGCCGGAGTGCTTGCACAGGAAGGAGGTTTAATTGTGAAAAACTTTGTTGCTACTTTGGAACCAGTAACTGGTAAGTGAAATAGTGTTGATTTTGTTTAATTTGCTTTGCAAAGCATTCCCTTTTTGAAGGTTTTTTATACTTTTAGTAGAAAATGTGTTATTTGCAAGCCAAGCGCATATGTAGGTATGCGTCATAGCCATGTTATTGGCTCTCTAATTTACATTATGATGATATCTCTGAAATAGTAACTACAAAAAGTTACATACGGCCCGAAACTACCCATTTCTGTAGCCTTGATCATTCCTCATTTACGGGTTCAGATTTGATACTACGAAAGCTTTTTTGTATCAGGTGATGCAGAACGTGAGTATTGGAGCCTACTACGTGGTAATCAAGACAAACACAGAGACAGTTTTAAGGGGAACAACCGAGGAAGGTGTGCATGCATATATCATCCTCGTAATGCACTTATTTGATTTAAAACAGTTAAATCACAATTTTTAATTGGTCATTTCAGGGGAGGAAAATTCAATAGAGGTGGTGGGAGACATTTTGATGGAAAACGCGGCCGCTCTAGAGATAACCATTCTGATTCGGGTCGCTCTAACAAGGCTCAGAAAGTGGCCTAATTCAATAGCATCATATGCTTGGCACTTCGCAATCTTCACCTATAGAGTTCTGAGTTCATTTTTGCACTACCCCTAGTATACAATCCAACAATGTCTTCATATGTTAAATTCAACTTTGCCTTTATTTCAAGTTTTGTGATCTTGTTAAGGTTGTTAATTTCGTAGTTTATGAAAAGTTTGATTTCTGCAAAGCAATTGTGAAGTTCCCCATGAAAAAGAGACTTAGTCACATTAATTTGTTGGAAAACAGAATAGAAATGTAGTTTAACATGAAGTTTTTGGGTTAAGGTTTCAAGTCTTGCTCTTCGAGCACATGGTCTCTTGAGATCTGCTTAAGTTTCTGTATTTACAAATTATGCTTGAAGTATCTGTTTTGGGAGTGTTTCAGAAACCTCCGTTTAATTGATTTCAAAATAGCCCGTGAGTTATGAGTGCCCATGTGACTTCAATACAGGATTTTGATTTTTGGGTTTTCATAATGTGTTTGGTTGAAATTATTGTAATGAAGATTTATTTTTCATATATTAGTATTATTATTATTATTAGATGAATTTAAGCAGAATAAATGATTCTGGAGGTAAAAATCACAACTAGTAATGAAGATTGATAATGATTGGATTAAATCTAGCATTCATTTTTTTTTTTTGGTTATATTGTAATGAAAATTTATTTTGCATAAATTATTACTATTATGGGTTGAATTTATGCAGAACAAAGATGAATCTTTAAGTAAAATTCACAACCCGTAATGAAGATTGATAATGATTGGATTAAATTGAGCATTCAATTTTATTTATTTTTTGGTTATAAGAAGAACCCAAAAAGTGAAGCCCAAGAAAATTCAAAATTGGGAAGTTTATTTTGAATGTGAAGTTGGGGATCTATGATTGCCACATTCTCAAGTTAATGAAATCAAAACTTCCAAAAGTCAAATCCCAAACACACTTTTAAATAGCACACAACACCTACACCTACTACATGGACAAACTATAAGGACAAAGCAAGCATGTACCTCTTGGATTTGCCCTTTTTTTTATTATATATATTTGATAATATTTTAATTAAATTATTTTTTATGTATACTAAACATGTACTTCATATTTTAATTAAGGGGTGAAGAATAAAATTGTACATAACAGTGCAAGACCGTTTATAAATTGGAGAACAAATTGAAAATAAAGAAAAAGGGGAGGAAAAAACAAGTTTTTTAAAATTATGTGTCCGTTGGTTGAAGTTCAAAAAAAATGAACGGCTGAGATTTGAAATTGGCGAAGACTCTCGCCAAAAGATGATCGACATTTAACCCATAGGGTTTGAATACTCCATTGTCCGCCCCTTCAATTTTGAATAGCTCTCTCCTTCAGGACCGTTTCACTCTCTCTCCTCTCTCTCTCTCTCTAGAACATCTCTTCACTCCCTCTCTCGATTTCTTCTTCGTCACTGTACGTTGGCAGATCTTCCATTTTTGTTTGGAGGCCTGTTTGGATCTGTAAATGCGCACGGCATTGACCGTACCACCATCGAGGACGATTTGTTTCTTCAAGCTCAGCTCGGTGAGTTGTTTCTATCTCTGATTCAAATTTGATTTTGAATTGGAACTTTTGTTTCTGCGATCCCTGTATCTGGATCGTAATCGAGCAATTTCTCGTGCGTTTCCAATTCTTTGATTGTTATTTTTGCAAGTTTGGGCTGGGTAGGGTTAATGCCGATGGAATTTGAAATTTGTGTATTCGGTCTTCTTGTAGGATTGAATTTTTTTTACTGGGAAGCTGTTTAATTGGAAGACTTGATTGTTTCCATGTTCGAAATTCAAAATTTGTGCTGGGCTAGTGGCCGATTTTCCTTGTTTTGGGAAGCTAGTGTATTCAGGTGGATGATCGGTAGTGAGTTCTTTGAAATTTGTGTTTCCTGATCTTATTTGCTTCTCGGGGAGGAATGGGTTTTGAAATCTGTCTTTCCTTTTTTTCTTTTTGATCTTCAATTTCAGTTGTTGAGCTGGTGCCTACATTTTCTTACAACATTTCCAGATATTTGAAACAGGATTTGAGTTTACATATGTACTTGTAGAAGATTCAAGTGACCAGCCAAAGTAGCTTGTTAATTAGGACTCACAACTGCTAGGAAAAATTATGATCCATTGCTCTTTGTCAATGGTAAAGATCTCTCGTTCTCTGTGTGTGTCTGTGCTCAAGTCTCTTCATTTTACACAATAATGAATGATTTTCTGACTTCTCTTGCCATTCCTAGTATGTAGGTGCTTCCTGTGGAACGAAAACTCTTAGGTGGAGTTGATAATGATTTGGAGAACGAATTGTAGAGAGAGTTGCAGTCCTGTTGGAATTGGGGTATGCAACTTTACCTTTTTGTCAAGCAACTATGGAAGGTGACGGGGCATTTTCTTCTCCTTCAAATGGGGTCAGCGACAGTGTTCAGAATATGCGTCCTCCACATGGGTGATTTTTTGAATCTCGTTAAATTATATTCAAAAGTTTTAACACATCTGCTGTTGTTTGTCAACTGCATGGAACCTGTTCAACTTATTGCACACTCCTTTATTTGCCCAGTATCATTGAACAGTTACCGAAATAATTCTTTGACATAGCAGTTCACATGTTTAGAAGTAGTTTTTACTTTTAAACACCTGCAGCTTTGGATTTGATTTGAGAACCAAACTAGGCCGCTTGATTCTTATGGTGTTGTTTTTTTTTTGCCTGTTGAAATAAATCTTGGTTTCCTTTTTTGTAATTTTTTGTTCACCCTTTTGTTCTCTCATATAGAAAATAATGTTTATATCTAGCTCTGACTTTGGTTAATATGATGTCCTTTGGTAGGAGGACCAGCGGTCCCACAAGGCGGTCCACAAAGGGACAATGGACAGCTGAAGAGGTAGTCTGTAATTCTTAAGTTTTAGCTGCATAGTACAACATTTAATTATTGTATGTCTTCCTTTAAGGCTTTAACGCATCATCGTGTCTACACGTTAATTATCATGATGTCATTGGACTTAATTATCTTCCCATACTTGTCAAAACTTTTTTTATGTGCCATTTTGTTGCACTTACATATGTGTTTAGCATATACTTATGGTTTGGTTCTGTTGATTGTGTATACTTATTTGCTTAGCTAATTTTTAAGTTTATCTTCTGTTTGATGTGTGGTATTCCATCCTATACAATACATACACTTTCTTTGCTTGTTAATATGTTGGATTTTTGCAGGATGAAATTCTACGCAAGGCTGTTCAGCGTTTCAAGGGGAAAAACTGGAAGAAGATAGGTATGAGTGTGGGACTAACTGTTGTATTTATGTCTACTAGCGTCATGTGTTTTTTCTCCTCTCTAATGAATCTTGAGGATAAAATATATTTTATTTTTTTCTCTGTTGTATGGTATTATTTGTTGTGATCGGACCATAGACTGTTTTCTGCTTTGCAGTCTGTGCCCTAATTTGTGCCTTTGCTTCTGCATATATATCCTGATTTTCAACTAAATGCCTTTGCTGTGCAATGTGTAGGCCCTGTTTGCATGAGTAAGATAACCTAGGGAATATTTTGAATTTATGTTTCTTATGTAGTTGGTATAACGTTTTATTCGCAACCATGCATTATACATACATATTGATTCATTATAAAATTGGTTTATTGTAGCTGAGTGCTTTAAGGATAGGACTGATGTACAATGCCTGCATAGGTGGCAGAAGGTTTTGAATCCAGAGCTTGTTAAAGGACCATGGTCCAAAGAGGTAATTTACTATATTCTGTGGATCTTTCTTCTGTGTCAAATCCTTCATTATGTTGCTACTTTGGTCATCATCTTTGCTGAATTAGACTTTTATCTTACTGTATACTCTTGTAAACAGGAGGATGAAAAAATTGTTGAATTAGTAAGCAGATATGGGCCAAAAAAATGGTCCACTATTGCACAACATTTACCTGGACGTATAGGGAAGCAATGTCGGGAAAGGTATTCACAGAGCTTTATTCTCTGGCTTATATGAAGGCTTGTTTTTCTAAGATGTAATTGATCACGCGTGTGAGTATCATTGTGAATGGTGATGATATTTACTACTCCCTCCGTCTTTCAATGATTGTATATGGCTTTTTGTAAAAAAAGAAAAAAAGAAGTAAAGATGAGTTAAGAGTATGGCTTGTTTAAACACATGTCCTCATATCCTACCATCTATTAACCCATCCAGGGGTGATAGCTAACTAATGGCGAGAATATAATTGATAATTCATGCATGATTAATTACCAAATTAGTGTGGGCACTCATTTTGGAACATCCAAATTAGGGTACTTATATTTGGAATAGAGGTATGCTCTTACCTCCCACCCCCAGTTGCAGATATTTACTGTTAGTAGAGATTTGTGTCTTATTTTTGGATTGTAGGGTGATCCGGATCCTGATAAACTATACTAATTTTAGGTGGCATAATCATCTTAATCCGGCGATAAACAAGGAGGCATGGACTCAGGAGGAGGAGTTGGCTTTGATTCATGCCCACCAGATTTATGGTAATAGATGGGCTGAGCTAACAAAATTCTTGCCAGGAAGGTATATCTATTTATTATTTTGCTCCTATTTTGAGATTTCCTTATTCTCTTGTTCATTATGCTACCTGCTTCAAGTGCGTATTTTCCTTCCAGACATTATTCTTCTTATTTTCTTGTTTAGCTTGTATTTGTTGTAAAATTTAGTATATTAACTAGGATAATGCACGCCTTTGTTCTTCCTTCTATACAAGTTGTGATACATGCATCTCTGCTTGTCTAATGCACAGGACTGACAATGCTATCAAAAACCACTGGAACAGTTCAGTTAAAAAGAAGCTAGACTCTTACTTAGCATCAGGTTTACTCCAACAGTTTCAAGCCCTGCCTCATGCCGGGCGTCAAAATAAACCATTGCCTTCATCTTCTAGAATGCAGAGCAGTGGAGATGATAGTGGTCCCAAAGGTGGGATTGAAGCTGAGGAAATATCAGAATGTAGTCAAGATTCAGCCATTCGCTTTTCACAGCCTGCAAATGAAATTGCTAATTCTGCATTACTTTCAAGGCCGGAATTCCAGCTGACTGGAGAACCTGATCTTATTAAGGAAGAAAACTGCAATCCACCATCTTGTGAGGAAGAATATTACCCTTCCTTTGGAGATGGTACTTTCTCCATTCCCGATATGCCCTGTAAAATACCTTGCTCTTCAAAGTTCGAGGAACATAATTTCTCACATGAAGTTGGAACTTCTGCAAATGGGGATTACCAGTTCACTTTACATGATTTGCATAATATTTCTTCACTGGGACTGGAGCAGGAATCTTCGAACATCCAGAATCAATCTATCGGTGCTAACCAAAGCCATGGAGTAGTGAATACTCAATATCAAACACCTGTGGGGCATGTTTCTACTTCAATGAAACATTTAGTCATGGATTCTGTTAAGTCAGAGCACATGTTGATATCTGATGATGAATGCTGCAGGGTTTTATTTTCTGAGGGTGCCACTGACAGATGTTTTCCCTCTGTAGACCACACAAATAGTTCAAACATGGTTGGCTTAGGTGGACACACAGATTCTTCATCAAACCCCTTAATATCTGAACCTGGTGGTTCTTCAGCTGCACAAACTCATTGTCCTCTGAGGTCTGATGTTTTGGAAAATTCTTGCTGTCAATCTTTTATGCCTGTTCCTCTCGTTTCGGCTGGTGATACACTCATATATGGTGGTGAACCCAATCATTTGAGTCAACACTCCTTTTCAGGTTCAACCGTACCTGACGGCTTTATCTATACAAATGACTCACCCGATTCTCCTTGTGATGATACTTATAACAGTGGCTCACAAGAACAACCAGGTCTGGTAAAGGATTCTTCAAAGTTAGTCCCTGTGAATACTTTTGGCTCAGAATCTGATGCAATGCAAAGCTCTCCATTGGATTGCAGATCAGATGTGCATACAAAACAGCAGGATGTAGGAGCTTTATATTATGAGCCTCCTCGGTTTCCAAGTCATGATGTTCCATTTTTTAGCTGTGAGCTTGCCCAATCAGGTAATGATATGCAGCAAGAATATAGTCCCCTTGGTATCCGCCAGTTACTGATGTCATCATCAATGAATTGCATTAGCCCATTCAAGTTGTGGGATTCACCATCCGGAGATGATAGCCCGGATGCTGTGCTTAAAAGTGCTGCTAAAACTTTTGGGGGCACACCATCTATTTTGAAGAAACGATACCGTGAGTTAATGTCACCTTTATCACCCTTATCAGACAGGAGACGTGAGAAAAGGTTGGAAACCGACGAGACATCCCGTTTAGCCAGAGATTTTTCTCGGTTAGATGTCATATTTGGTGAAAATGACACAGTAGCACTGGTATCTCCATCTACCCAGAAAGATATCTCTGTATCCTCTGCTGAAAATGAAGAAAATAAGGCCCAAGCTTGTGAAGGGGGACAAGTAGACTGCACTACACTTCCTGGTGAGAAGATTTCTACGAAAGATACCGATGGCTGCAGTTCTCGGGGAAACCAAGGCACAATTGTTGTTGAATGTGTTGATGATACCAAGACTAAGATTGATTCTTTAGCTGCTACCGAAATGGTTAGGTTTCCCTGTCTATGTATTTTTATTGGCATCAAGGTTCAAATAAGGATAATATTATTTATGGAAAAATGTTATCTTCTCGTGTTTCAAGATCTGAGTACTTGTAGGACTAACTGTTTCTGTCTTTTAATATCTGCTTCTTTTTTGTTTTCTCTACTCAGGAACAACAAACTTCTGGAGTCCTAGTTGAACATAATGTAAATGATCAGCGATTATTTTCTCCGAATCAAAATGGTTCTGAAGGAGGCAAACTGGGTTCAAGTGCTAAAACTCCAAAGAACCAGCTCAATCGAATTTTGGGAAGTGCATCTAAACTCTCTGTCCCTCCAAAGTGTTCGTCGGGAAATCCATGCCTATCTATTGTTATCTCCCCTAGTATTTGCAGAAAAAAACACGGAAACTCAGTACCCGTTTCATCAGCTACTGTGGAGACTACTTCTGATGCTATAAATCATACCGGTTTTGAAAACTTTAGTATGTAAGATCCTGCTGCTTCTTCTGACTTCATTTCCTAATGTTTTAAGATTTCCATTTATCAATTGGGTTAGTGATTCAGCTGATTTCTTGTTATATGTCTCTATATCTCTGAAAAATCTGTGGAGTATCTGTTCTTCCGGCTGTTTCTAACAAGGCCTTTCTTTTTTAGATTCGGTGATACACCGTTTAAGAGAAGTCTCGAGTCCCCTTCAGCATGGAAGTCACCGTGCTGGTTCATAAACTCTTTTATACCCGGCCCAAGGGTTGATACTGAAATAACAGTCGAGGTACCCGTTTTGGTTGATTATTTATTTTCCTTAATTATATCCCATTTCTTAGGGTATTTGTTTCCTTAAATGCTTCAAATCTATTTGCAGGATATTGGGTACTTTATGAGCCCAGGAGATAGAAGCTATGACGCCCTTGGGTTGATGAAACAGTTAGATGAGCACAGTGCTTCTGCATATGCTGATGCCTTGGAGGTTTTGGGTAATGACACTCCTGAATCAATACTGAAGGGAATACAACTTGATGATCACGACCAGGTCAGCAATCTTGATTCCCAAGCGGCGTCAATTGTTATGGTACGGATTGTTTTGCCCGAGTTCTTGAAAACTTTATTTTTACGATTTAAAGTTTTAATGGCCATTTTCCAGCTTGTCGAATTTTGAAGAAAAAGAGAGAAGAAAGAAACTAAATGTGTCTAGAAAACCACACTTATAACCATGGTTGTAAAAAAAACACTAGGTGGCCAAATAGGGCCTTCAGAGATTAATTGGGGACTAAAAGGATTTGTTCTTTTCTATTTTTTTATTAAATAAATTATTATGCATATATACAATCAAAATATAATCTGTACTATATAAAAATACTAACAATACATGAATCACTAGTCTAGCATGACCAATCATGGCCGGGGAACACTCCCACCAGATTTAGGATTTTTGCGTTCTGTGGATTTGTCTGCCTAATGAAGTTCTAACTTCCTCTAGAAAAAGATATAAAATCATAAATATTTCAATATTTGTTACATTCATATTTTAAAAAATTAAAATTAAAAATCCCCGCCTGGGCTAACACCTAACCCGATCTTTTGAACATTGAACCCGCCTTGGCCCACTTAATTGCTCCACCGATTGTATGAAATCGGGCCGGTGTTCTAAAAATCCCGCCTAGCCCTATATTTTAGCATACTGCTTATAGCTGTGAATGTAGAAATCCCATTTGGTATGCTTATTGTATTGCATGTCATTATCCGTTTTGTAGACAGAGCGTCGTGTTCTTGACTTCAGTGAATGCGGGACACCTGGTAAAGGTAAAGAGACCGGGCAACCTGCAAGTGAATTAAGCTTCCCGAGCCCATCATCCTATCTACTGAAGAGTTGCAGGTAGTGGTTCAACACCGTCAAGAAACCTGTAAGAACTAGCAGGGGCGGTAATTTTGCTGAGCTCGGAAGCTGCAGGTTGTGCTCCTTACATTTGAAGACAATGTCCAACCGTTGTATTATATATATGTATGTGTTCTCTCATGTGTCGAACATTATGAGTTATTTGAGTGTGTTTTTACATATTTCAGACCAGACAGGCAATCAAATTCCATGTCTTGAATATTTGCTATATAGCCAAGACTTGTCTCAATCTCATTTTTTTAATTGTGTGCCCAAATTGTAAAGAAATATATAAGCATACGCGTTTGTTCATACATTACGAGTTAGTTTCACCTTTTTATCTTTTGCGAGTACCCATATTTGATGTTTAGGAACAAACTGGATTCATTGTTGTCTTAAAAAATATTTGGGTTAAATTCACTTCATTTTCATGCTGTTCCCGACCTCGAAGATTTTAAAGATTCTAGCTTGTCGCATTACTTCCATAGATCAGTGGCCTGAAGAAAACCAAAAACCAACTACACAACAACTATTATTTCAATTGACATTACTATAAAACCCATCCAAGAATCTCTCAATTCTAGAGTTCATCATAACTTGCTTCTAAATTTTGATCAGGCACTTCATTTCTACCTCTGATTAATGAGGCCATGGATTATTACAATGGAATTATAACAGTAAAAACAGACCGCTAACTGACTTCGCTTGCTTACAGAGTCTGATGAGAGATTTAGGCAACCTGCTTAACAGCTGCATGTATAGCATCCGCAAGATGAGGCACCGTTCTTGTACTCAGACCAGCCATGCTTATCCTCCTGCACCAACAAGAATAGCGGGATTTAATGATCCATTAATTATTACCCTGCTCTATTATTCGATCTACAGGCCCACTTGAGCCACATAATATAGACTTGCATTAACTGAAATATTAGATATCAATGGATATACGAGGATCAAAGCTCATTTACCCATCAGAGGTCATGTAGATGTGGTACTCTTGAGTCATGAAGGCAACTTGCTCGGAGTTCAATCCCGTGAAAGTAAACATTCCTATCTGCTTGATTATGTGACTCCAATCTCCAGGTGTGCCTGTTAGGTTGAAAACATTGTAAACTTCTGCAAGAACATCGAGATCAAGAAAACCATATTTAAGAAAAATAGCTAACCCCTAGCACGCAAAGCATCGAATAGTTGTTGGCGCATGCTTATGATACGATCAGCCATGGCCTTCAATTCAATGGTCCACTCTTGATAAAGATCCCTGCAAGGAAAGCATCCACAACAATGAGAAAAGCAAGCAAGACCAACCAAAAGTAAGTTGTTTCATAGACTCCCCAACAGTCAGACGAATCTTAAACAATAAGTTTTTATTTTCCTTCACCATGCTAGTGACAGCCCAAAGCAGTTCTCAACACAGAAGTCCTTTGAATGAAAAGTTTGGCTAACATGATTTCAACTTTAAATTGCCTAATCCATTGCTAAATATAAGGATATAGAACAAGTAACATGATAGTGAATCTAATCACTTAACCCATTTATCTGGGTTGTCTCTCAAGGAGGTAAAAATTGTTTCCAATTGTTTACCTGTCCCTGAGGATGGCAGCCACAATAGATGCACCATGAATAGGAGGGTTTGAATACATGGGTCTGATAACCAGTTTCAGCTGGCTCTCAACTTTGCTTGCTACATCAGCAGTCTTACAAACCTACATGAAAGAAGAAGTATATAATCAGTGGCTGGACTCACAAACAAGGAGGAAATTTTAATTGCAATAACATACACATTCTGTTTACTTATTATTCAAATTGTAAAACGTTCATTCATTTCTATATAGTCAGCACTAAGGCAATTAATGAATACCTTGCATGCAGTTTAGCTTAGTATAGATTCACAAAGGAAGGCACTAGAAAACAAACAAAAAAATAGCTGAGAAAACTACAATAATACATGTGAAGAAGCTTACAATGCTCAGGGCACCAACACGTTCACCATAGAGCCCCATGTTCTTTGCATAACTCTGAGCCGCTAAGCATTCACCACCATCAGCAACAAACATGCGAACGGGCTTTGCATCTGCATCCAGACTTCCACTTGCAAAACCCTATGATTGAAAAGGAAATAGTTTTAAGCCAGTAGCATGGAATTGCGTACCAGGCACAACATTAAGATCTGCTTATTCACATGCATATAGTCGATGTAGAAATATAAAGTGCCTTCATGCTTTCGGTTTGACATACCTGATAGGCACTGTCAAAGAAAGGCATCAATCCTTTTGATCTCATCAATCGCCTTATCTGTTCCCATTGCTCTAGTGTTGGGTCAACACCAGTGGGGTTATGGGCACATGCATGAAGAAGCACAATAGCTCCAGATGGAGCAGCACCGAGGTCTTCTAACAGGCCTATTAAGCATTACAAATAAATATTTTCAGTAATATAAGAAAGGAAAAGGCATTACCGGTATTAAAATATTTTGCCAACCATGAGAGAAGAGTGACCAATTATTGAATACAATATGGGTCATTAAATTAAAACCAGTACAACTATAGTCATAGAAAATAATGGGTTACACAACAACAGTTTGGGAATAGATAGATTTACATGGATTTGCAATATAACGAGATGTAAAAAGTTTGCAACACATATTAAAAGCAATCCCAAACCTTGGAAGTTCAGTCCACGTGTTGCTGGGTCATAGTAGCGATAAGTTTTTACAGATAGACCTGCCAAGTTGAAAACTTTGGGGTGGTTTCCCCATGTTGGTAGGGGAATGTATATTGTGCACTGCACACGATATGATGATAAGATCAATATGACCCAATATGGCAATCACTTACAAAAACTGGAAAAACAAAGGAAGGCGATGATTAAAGTGGTTTACCTGATGATAGTGTTTTGCCAAAAATTCAGCTCCAACTCTCAACGAGCCGGTGCCAGACAAGCACTGCACAGTAGTAATTCTGTTTTCTTGGATAGCAGGGCTATTTCGAAGAACGAATAGTCAACAATCAGATATGAAGCTAGCAAAAGGTGATTTGAAGTTCCTTACAGAAGGATGGACTAGATTCATCTCATCATAATTTTATTTTACCTTTCGCTGCCAAAAATGAGCTTAGCACTCAATTTGTTGAATTCTGCTAACCCAACAATAGGAAGATACTCCTTCACACGAGATCTGGAGATTATGCAAAATAAATCTCAATCACTATTTTCACTTGAATTGAACATATAACGTCAATTCTCAAAAGCTAAAAATCTTGCCTGTCATTAACAAGCTGCTGCTCTGCTTTTCTGACTACATTCAGAATCAGTGGTTTTCCTTCCTGTTATTCAAACAGTTAAACATAATCAGAAATTTTGCACCAGTCTTAGGGTGATGCCATGCATTTTGTATAAATGCAAGTGCACAAGCCTGCCAACCTAAACTCATCTATTTGGTTCTTATCTATTTATTAAAAAAAATGCTCTACATTTACGACAACCCAACAAGTAGTTTGGAGTGGGCATAGCAAAGGAACCCTGATGTTATTTTCACAAAATTATAAAGACTAATGATAGGACAGCAGACAAAAGTTGACAGAGCAAGACTGTGTGGACAAGTAGTAACAATGAAAAGTCTATGTAACAATGCAATATTTCATAATCTACTTTAACGGGATGAGAAGAAGTTACCTCAGTTCGATAAGCACCTACACCTAAATTCAGCTTCACTGGGCTGGTATCTTTGTTATAAGCAACAGTCACCTAAATAGTTAGATCACCAAAACAGAATTAATCAACAAATTTGCACATGAACTTATACCCAAAATCATATCAATGTACACATGAAGCACAAATGATACAATAAAACTGCAGTTTACTGATATTAGCAAACATAATCCTCCCCGTATCATCGGTTCGTCAATCCACAAATATACTAATCTGATCATAATATAGGAATTAATCAGTCATCACCTATGAATTCAAGTAAATTTATTCTTAATACCCAATCAGCAACCCAATCGAACAATGAACTAGGGTCACACAAGCAACACTACCACACGAAGACAAAATTGGGACCACCACCGACTCCATATTCAAATTCTGATCCATCAAGAAACCTTTAATCATATTTGACCCAATATTGTCATATTCAGCTTCCCAAGACAACAAGAAACCTCAAAAGGTTGCTAGCCGCCCAGAATTACCGCTCTAATTCAATATTTCTCATCAATTTCATCTATCTTAGCTGAAAAGTCCAACATCTACTCTCCCAACCAAAACAGAACTAGATCAAAACTTGAAAAACGAGCTAAAGAAGAATCGCTATCTCACAATTCTCCTTCATTTCCGCAGCTTTCTCGACAATCAAACAGCATAGACACAAATATTTCTTTCTCGACAGCCAAACAACAAAGATATCGCGTGGTTTCAGCAACCAAGACCGACATCAACACAAATAAGCGACATATAGGCAACGAAAGGAAGAAGACGAAGAACAGTACCCCGAGAATAGGATCTTCAGGAGCACGAACGACGTGAGCGAAGACGGAGCTGCCATATGAGGTCGGAGAAGCAGAGATCGGGCTCTGAGAGTCCATCGGAGTCGACGGACCGTCGAGGTGTCTGAGCAGAGCGTTGATCCGACGGTCGGCCGGTGAGGAATGGGCGCAGGTTAACGGGAACTGCGACTGCTGGCGCATCTTAACGTTTTTATACGTGAAATCGGATTTATTCTGCGCCCTTTCTCGGAGATGTGTATCGGTAGCTTTATGACGAATCTGGCTTTCGGTTTCCATTTTTATACGGCGAGATTGGAAAAGCATCCACGACATGTATACGCGGCGAGTGATGGGGCTCATATGTGGGCCCCCCTCATTTCATGTCTTTTTGTAGCTATATTTTTAATTACTTATCTAAAAAGAATAATGCATTTTCTTATAATTCTTGTTCTTTTTTAATTTATCCTTTTATCTTAAATGTTGGTTCACTTTCTATGATAATGAATATGAAAATATGTCATTGAAAGGCTTATGAAACGAACTTTGCTAAAATTGTTAGCTAACAGTTAAAATTCGAGTCATTATAAACATTATGATTTTAAAATATTAATAAGATAACAAAGATGAGTTCTTTGAAATATTTAAAAGGTATAATATATATCCAATGATTGACTAATTGTTAAGACATTCTTAATTCAAAACATAAATTTGATACAAGCCTGTTAATTGTAGAAAAGTTTATTTTACTATAATCTTCAAATTTGAAAACAAAATTAACATGAATTAGAATAAAATTTATCAAAAATGATTAAATAATTAGATACCTTTTTAAAGATGATCCAACGATAAGATTCTTTACATGAGACTCATGAGAAAATAAAATAATTCTACTGTATTACTTTTTGAAATCAATTCATAGTAAATGATTTAGAAGTAGGACTCGCTCAAAAATTTAAAAATATAGCACTAATAAAATTGATATACAGTAAATCAAAATTCAATAACATATTAATTTAAATTGTTTTATATATGTAATAATTAAATTTGTGTTTCATGTTCCCAATTGGAATTTTTGGTTTCATATATGAGATGACTAATTAATATATTCTAGAAGTGGATCTCTCTGTCATGAACTGCATGATTTAGATCAGATTCAGATTACATGGGTATTGGCACGTCACCCTATGTAGGATGATATGGTTTGTCTGACAAACGTATTTATTTTTTCTATGCAATAACTGGCACTGAAAAATACAAAGCCCCTATTTTCTTAGTTTTTTTAATTAATTTAATCTGAATTTTGCTGTTTAGTTAATAATATAGGTTATGTGTCTGATTTTAGCTCAACCGTAAACTAATTCATTTGGATTCAAAATAAATAGTAAAAATATGCCTTACTATGGTCAGCAATAGCTTATTCAGACTTACAAATAAATTAGATCAAACATTGACAATATGAGATCAATAATTATTTTAACAAAACTCAAAAATCATCAGAAAAAATTTAAGTAGACATCGAATTTTTCTATAGTTCAACATATCGCTCCCTCGATCAATAACTGTGTTAACTCGATAAACTATCTCAAATCAACCCGTCTCCTAAATGGCATTCTAAACAATCTCCTAGTGTATGACAAAAAAAAACCATATGGACTGGTTACATAGAAACTTTCACATTTGCTACAAGTTTGATTAGGCAGATTTGGCAGATCAGATATCGATCCTACCAAAAAAGATTGCGTAAAACGGCGCGCTTCAGGATCGTGGCTGTGGCTTGGTTCAGTTCCGATGACCCAGAGAGCAATCGCAAGCATCACGACTTTGGTCTACAAAATGTTTTGTATACCTCAACATCAGTCATAATAAGAAAATGGTCAACATATTTAACTTTGTGACGTGTTTGGTCGTTCCTTCAGCCTCGAAGGTTTGAGTATGTACGATACTCTATTCAACTAGCATAAATAGGTCTTTTCTTTTGATCAACATGTTTTTATATTGTTATCGAAATAAATTCAAATTCATGATCTCAGTTAATAAATCATGGCATTGAACTATCTTGGGGCTAAAAGTAATGATTTACCTGTGGAAGCAAGATCCCGAATAAAATCAAGCGACTTATGGTTAAGTGGAGCATCACAAAATTCTTGAACTCTTGGTGTTCTTCGTCAATGAATGAGGCAATTTTCTATCACAAGCATAAAAGAAGCAAGAAGGATAAGTATAACATGGTACAATAATAACAACGTTAAAAATAAAATGTATGTTCATAGCAAGTTCAAAACCATACCTTAAACCAGTTCATTTTGTAGAAGATTACCACAATCACAGCAATTTGAAGGAGAAGTAGAGAAGAGGTGGACATAATGTACTATAAGCCACATAAGGAGTAACATATTTGCATTTGACCATGATGAAATCAATAAAATCGCGATAAAAAATATGAAAATTACACGATGTGACACAAGTTTGACTGGCTGAGAAACAGATTAAAACGTGACCACCCGATAGTCATGATCGTATTTTTACATTGTATAAGATGCGAATGACTAGAACTCATTCCTTCCTTGACAGAAGACACGAATTCGTGTCATTGTCGAAAATGATAATTTATTTATGCAATCTTCCTTAAATCTCAAATCTTAACACTATGACTGATTTCATTCGATCGATGCGTATTGAAAAAAAAAAAGCACGAGCTATAGGCCAAGGATACTATACATAGAGTAGAATTACGGGCACAATTGCGAATCATTTGACCGCATATTGTGATGGAGCAGACAGCTATTCCTGTACACAAACATGCGTACATGAACCTGAAAAGAATCAAATCCACACACATGAAAATCATAAACACCAATACACTTCGGTCTATAACATCCTCACTAAAACTTATAAGCACTCACTAAATCTATGTTCTTTCTACGCAAGACACGTGTTAGTTTCAATCCTCATGCCTACCCGATAAAAAACACTGTTACCATGTACACATCATAGAAAACACAAATGATCTCGCACGTGAACCAACAATACAGAAAAGGGAGCATAAATTACTAAACCGAGATCAGATTAGCATAAATACCACGGTATAGGAGGAGGATAGTCAAGAGGGAGCTGAGAGAGACCAAGATCCCACATCTTGAGGAGCCATAAGGAGTAAACGATGACTCCAATCCCGAGCAAAGTGGTGACCAAGTTCACGATCCGCATTGCCTTGTGCAGCCAACACCTTGAGCAAGTCACCATACCTGCTGATTTCTCTTTCCTTCCTACAACAAAACAGTGTCACCACCATTACAAGGCAAGCATAAGCTTGACAGCACTTTCACATGGCTGTGGACCTGCGATTGATTTGGAAACTGTGATGTGAAGAACGTGAAGAAGAAGAAGAGGTCCTGGTTTGGTGGAGAGTAAGGAGTCTCAACCAACGGTCAAAATCTTATCTACTTTAAAAAGAGCGTAAATGAATAATAAAATGTAAGGTACCAAATCATTCCACGGCTGCCAAATAATTTCTTGGTGGATCAAAGGGCAACATGACATCAATAGTATTTTTTTGTTAATTTTCCATCTATCTTTGATAATAACATGATATTTCCTCTAAAATATATATTATTCCGTATAAAACGATATATTAATGGTGACACAACTAGAATTAGCCTAACGATCCAACATTAAATTCTTGTTTCCTAGAGAATAGAAACCGAGATAAACTCACATGGCCAATATGAGGAAACACGTATTCGAAAAAGAAAAAAAACAAATAAAGCACGATATGGTATGATGAATTAGACCCACATGGAAAAGTGATTTTCTGGTTTTCTTCGTCCTAAAATAATTTATGTCATAGGGCTAATTTCATAAACATGCTATGAAATATGATTTAATTTCATAAAACATTTCTATATTTAAGATCATATTAAGGTTTACAACCGAATTAGATTTAACAGAAAAATCTTTGATTATGCACATAGCACATAATTAATTTTTTTTTTTGAAAATGTCAAAATTGTCCTTAGATAATGAATTGTTGGAAATAAAAATAAAAAATAAAAGAAAAGAAAAAAGCTTCATAACCTTTTTCGGATTCCGGCGAGGGTTTCTGCAGATCTATTGTGTGTTCTGGCGTCTTCTCCGGCGATGTGTGGAAGGTGCGGCGTCAAACGTCTCCGGCGCCGAATCAGTCGGCATTGCATCCATCATTCGTCGGCCCGGCATGACAACCCAGATATGGTCGCCGGATTGCAGAAGCTTGAATCGAACCTTCGCTGGAGTTGCAGATTCGAAATATGCAGTCGCCGCCGCCGGAGCTTCTATTGATCTTCAATCGAAGGTTCGCGGAATGGCGGAGGTTGTGATGGTCTTCAATCGGAGGTTCGTGGAACGTCGGAGCTTTCGTTGATCTCCAACCACCGGAATATCAGATCGAGCCACGAAACTCAGATCCATCGCCGGAGGTTTTGTTGGGATCGAACAGAATAAGCGTGTTCTCCGTCGTGCTCGGTGGTGGAGGTCAGGTGGAGATTGACCTTGACTGAACCAACGTCGCCAGCGGAGGACGCCTCGTGAGGAAAACGACCCGTGCTCTGTTTTTTTTTTTTAATACATAATAATTCATATAAAATTTCAAAAAAATCAGTTCAAAAATTAAAATGAATTTTCGAAAAAATATTTTTCAATTAAAAATTTTATAACTATTTTTTATACAAAATACACGTTAGCTCGACTCACTGTCTCCCTCCACTACTTTTCCTTCAGAGCTCCTCCAAAACCCTAAACCCACTGACCCTAATTCTCAGGCGTCTCGAAGCTTCCCGCAAAATGTCAGATTCCAGCGCCGGGGGCGCGCTGGTTCCGTTTTCTCCCGATGGGGGGGGTTCTGTGTTGGCTTTTTACCTCCACGGGCTCAAGCCACCAATTTCTCGGCTGTCCATCTCCTGGTCTAGGGGAAACTCCCTCCGCGTGTCAGTTTTCCGGCAGCCTGGAACCGTCAGTGACGGCGAAGATGGTGGGAAGGTGGTCGAAGTGAGGCTCGGTAGCGGTGATGGAGAGATCAGCGATGCGCAGATGCGGAGGATCGCGTACGGTTCGGTTTCTCCGTATGCTCTTCTCCAGAGTCGGAGGAACTCCATTTCCAGCTTGGCGAAGATGTCCATGACTTCGTCTCCTTATCACATTGATTGGTAAGGATAAACAACTTTTCTGTTGTGTATCAGAACCATATTGTTGAATTCAAGTGTTTTTTTGTTGCATCTTATGGATTGTGCTTGTTTGAAATGAGAAAATCTTTAAAATGAAGCTGAAAATTGTTAAATTCTGTGATAATAGGTGGGAGTATGTTCTTGAATTCAGCAAGGACATAAATTCACTTCTTGGTAATCAAAAGTCATCCCCCACTCCAGTGATTGAAGACCCGAAAACAGTTTTGAAGGTAACTTCTGTTTTTTGGGTTGTTTTCAATACTTAGTAGTGCTATTATGCCTAAAACAACTAGTCTCAACTCTATGAATGCCTAATTTGCTATATGTCTGCATCCTAAATTCTGAACTTTTGTGTAGAAAACTGAGAATCCAACATGTTTGAAAGCTGCGTGGGAGCTGATGGAGATATTTTATGCAGACAAACAGTCTCAACAGTGGCTACCTGAACGACTTGTTGATTGGTTGGCTGTAATGATCTTCATTTGGTTTTACTATGTTTCTAAGTTTGGCATTATATTGCTTGCACCTGTTCCTTGGATATTTCAAACTAATGATTGTTGGTTATGGCAGGGGCATGGTAGGCGTTTCCTCGGGGCAACAGGACCATGATAGGCTTTTCTCGGGTACACAGGCAACTGTTCACTCAAAACTTCTGGATTTTCAAAAACAGCTTGTCAGCTTACAGGTTTGACCATATCATCTGGTTTATATATTTCTCAAAGTCTTGATTCAGAAAGAAAAAAAAAAGAGTCCAGATTCTCTAAATAGTGAATGTTTTATCTTTGTACATGATTTGGTTCATTCAATGTATGCAGGTAGTTGAAAATGAGCCTAAGTACTGGGAAGTTATTTCATCGGCACTAGCAGTTGGTTGGCTAGATATTGTGGTTAGTAATTCCGGGGTCCACCCTTTTCCTTTGTTAAAGCATTCAGTCCCTCTCTCTCTTAGATTTTGGGTGGCTTTTGTTACCTGCGAGTAGGGCATGCTGAACATGGTTACTATCCAAGGTGTACATAGTTCACCTTGATGAAGTTTCGCATGAAGTATGGATGCCGCTGTCATGTAATGTCAACATTCCTTATTTTCTTTTAAAAATGGAGATGGTGGCACCTTACACCAGTGGTAGATCCAAAATAAATAGTGGATATAGAATCTGCATGATCGGCTAAGTTGTTATGTTTCTTGCAGGTGAAACTGCTGCGTCTCCATGGCTCATATCAACTTGATCAGATAAGCAATCGTGAGGTTGGTAAGAAACCGTTGTATGCATTGAGCATGGAAGAAATTTAGCATGCATCTTAGCAATTTTGCCTAAAATTAACTAAAAGAATGCACTGATTAGTGATTACCAAAATCATAGTGTCATTCCACACGCTTTAAAATATTTAAAAAATGGTAAGTACTTTGAAGTCTCAACACAATGAAAAAACACATCGCACGTTTAAGAATCCAAAATGCTGAAATGATTTTTCCATTAATTCAAATGTATTTCATGAACCATTCACATAGCTGATGTTTTCTCTCCAACATGAAGGCAATTTGGATTCTGTTGTAAAAAAAATTCATTCCCAAATTAAAATTGAAACCCTGCTCACTAAGTAGCTGTACTCTGTGTACTAAGCACATTTATTTTGTAATTATCTAATCTGGTTATTATGATCTAACAGACTGAGAATGGGTTGGTAGAAGCAGTTGCTTTTCTTATTTCCAAAATGCCTCGCATGCGTCCTGATTTGGATGCTGGACAGCTTGGTGAATGCTACAAAGCCAAACCTGATTTCATCAAGGTAAATAGAATTTCTTCTAATATTTGCTTTTCATCTAAATTTATTCTTTCATAGTATTTATTTATGTTAATGTCCATACACTATCTAGGCATGGGAAACGTGGCGGGCAAGGATTACTAAGCTGGAATGTAGTGCATACTGGGTCCAATGTGATCACCAACAAACCCGGGAGGGCTTAAAAAATGTATTACAGATCATGTTGGGGAACACAAGTAGTGTCTCCACTGCAGCATGTCATTGGATGGAGCTATATATTTCACACTTGCTATACATCAGGCCATTCACAGTTGTAAGTGCCTATGTAATGCATTGTGTGTACAAGTGTTTGAACTTAAACTTTATTAATTTATGTTATTTCCGTTTTCAATATTTTTGTCCTGTTAATTTTTTTCTGCCATTCTGTATATTTGAATTAAAGTTAGTTGCTTCACTTGAATCAGGGTTTCGAGAGCATGTACAACCTAGCCTTGAAATGCATTCAATTGAAACCAATATCCAGTCAGCATAAGTTAATGTCACTTGTCATTGGAATTCTCGGGGAAAATACTGAGGTGAGATATGTGAATTAATTGCTGTGTATGTAAATTGTTCTTCATCTTTCATTTATTTACATTTTTACCACTTGGCTTTTACTGAATGGTTCAGGTTGTTTTAGCTGAATGCTCCAAAGCGTTTGGGCCTTGGTGAGCTGTGAAAACCTTTCCTTTTTAAATATACAGATAATCTGTTTGGTTCATAGGAGCCATGCATCAAAGATGTTCCTTTCAAGTATATAACTATTATTTTTTATATTCTAATCAAATTAACCTTGTGAATCACTTAATTGTAGGATGGTTGCTCATGCCGTAGAATTATTAACTGCTGGGAATGATGAAGCAGAAATTCTATTACGTGAAGAGCGACATAACTTAGGTGGTATTAGCTTAGAGGAGCTTCATCGACTTGTCTATGCTCAAGTTTTATCTTCTCATCCATTGACTTGGCAAGTGAGTAATTACTTGAATTAGAATGGTGAATTGATGATTTAGTTTTGTGCTTTAATAATTGTAAAAGGTTAAAGATGCTGGATCTTCAAATTCCAAAGCAAAAACTGCAATTTGTTCATCTTTGCTGCTATGCAGAAGACATTACACACAAAACATGTTTTAAAGTTTTCTCGGAAATATTTAGCAAATACCGTCACTTCAAAATTCATATGTTTAGTTCAAGCATTTCTATAAAAGTTGTCAGCAACTCAGCTTCAGATGGATTGCTTTCCAAGTTCAAACATTTTCTGTTTCGTCTGCCGTTTCATGAACCTACATTGTTAGTTGAATTTATCTTTTATTCAATGGATTTCAAAACTTAGTTGCTATAAATTTCTATCTCAATACCCTGCAAAATGAAAGGTTCATTTTGTAGTATATCAAGTTATTATAGCTGACACTTGTTCCAAATTGTATGTTTAACATTTCACTTCTTATTCTCTTGTAAGTGCCATCTCTTTCATTTTTAGTATTTCAAAAGACACTAGAAGAGCCAAATGTTATGGGATAAATACTTATATTAACCTATGCCTGAAAATACTGGCATTTTTTTTCTGATTGAATTTGATTTTCTGATCTGCAGATTGCTCCAATTTATTTGACATCATGCATGAAGCAGGGGATGGGTTTGTTAGAGGTTTTGATGTACAAGCAACCTGTACAGCATAAGGAAACACTGCTTAAGGTGAGTTAAATCTTTACTACATGGCTTTTGTTTTTGTTGTTGACTATATTCTTTTAGCTTTTTGGAGTTAAGTCCGTCATGTCTTACATTTAATATTTAAATTCTGGACTGATGCAAAAATATTCTGAGTTCATGCAGAATATAGAGATTTGCCGTTTGTACGATCTTGACGATGTTAGTTCAAACATTATGAAGGTACGTGTGTCAGGCTTCGCTTGTTCTCTGATGTGTGCATTGCACAATCTTCAGTTTTAAAAATTGGTCAAAATTTCCTAAGTGCATTTCTTGGATATTTTAACCTGCACCTTGGTTTACTTACTCAAGTCACCTTAGAGTTCAATTAATTTTGAACTTCCATTTTATAGATTGTTGGGGTTCATCATTGGAAGCATGGTAGGAAAGGCAGTGGAGTGTTCTGGCTTCAGCAAGCTCGGGATGAAGTTCGCCTTAATAGGATTGCTCAACAGTTGTTTGATTCTGTTGGAAAGTCGATATCCGATGAGAGTTTCAAGGTAATTATCATCTAATTCTGCTAAAATGAGGAAGCCACTGTTTTTTCCCTTCCTAATAAACTTTTTCCATATATTGTTGCTTATATATCCTGGATATCAATGGTTGAATATAGTGTAAGAAGTAACTCATATTTTCTGCACTTTTTGCACCGCAGCAATGGGAGGGGCTCATTGAACTGTTGGGCTCTGAATCTAAAACTGCTGCAGGTCTTGAGTTTCTGCACAAGTATGAATTTCGTTACTTCTGGTTTTTTGTGGGCAGTTGGTATACATGTCCCCATTTCTAATGCATTTACTTGTGCCACAGGTATAGGGATTTCAAGAAATCCCTTCACTATGTTCATGATGGGAAGATAACTGATGCTGCTCGACAAAGTGTGGAATCACTTATATCGGTATGTAATTTGCTTTATAGGCTCATTTAATACAAGTGTAATTGCATATAGCTATTGCATACTGTTCTCCTTTTGCACATAACTATCCTCAATTTTAAAGCGTTATTTACAGCTACCTACACTTTCAAAAAAATATATGCAAATAGCTCTTATTTTTGCCAAAAAATGATGAAATGACCATCCTACTCTCAAAAAATACTATTTTTCGTCTTTTTCATAGTTTTATCTTTTAATTAGTCTTCTTACATCTACTCAACCGTTTTCTATATCTAATCAAAATGTTTTGTTAGCTATGAAGTCTATTTTGAAATTAGGGTCAAGAGCATTTTTGTCATTTTCTGGGAAAAGAAAAGCTATCTGCAATAATGTGAAAGTCTAGGTCGATCGATGAAAAAGTTTGAAGTTGGGGTAGTTATGTGCAAAAGTTGTCTATATCTATCTGCAATTAAACCTTTAATATAGCATAGATAACTTGGAAAGGGAATAGGGCTTGATTTTAACTGTCTCCCCATTATTCTACAGCTCATGAAAAGTCCCTCAACACCACAGCGTTTTTGGCTACCTCTTCTTTATGATTCGGTGAGCACTTCCTCGGCCGATTTTTCGATAAGTATCTTAAACACTGCAGTAGGTAAATACAATTTTGTTGGGCCACATTTAGTACCTAACTATCGTCATGATCAACATATTTTATCTGGCATAGTTGACTCAATGTGTCCCTGGTCGAGACTAGATGCAAAGCATCGAATACTCAATAATATGATAATATTTGTACCTGTACATACCGAGTAATCGTCTTCCCAATAACGCCTCATTCTCGCAGATTAAGCTGCTTAATTGGAAGGAGCATCCTCTGCTGAATGTTTCCCAGACCAACCTTCTGTTAAACAAATTGCAAGAACTGTCCATGGCAAAGCTGCGCCCGGACTTCATCGAAGCAGATTTACCACCCGAGGCCTTGAGCTCTGTCAGGCTAGCCCTCGGTACAAATCTCGGACGAGCCATCTTGGAGGAATAATCCTTCTTGATTCCCTCATGTGCTGAACAGGATTGTAGAGGTTGTATCGAAAATATTGAAAATCAGTGTAGCGTTGATTTCAAGCCCAAGCAATGTCCAGCTGTGTAATCTCTTACCGATATTGTTTTTTTCTTGTGAATTATTATGGAGCCTTGAGTGATAGGAGGTTTTATCATTATCGTGTTTAATCGAAAACTCAATGCAAAGGAACCCATTGATCTTCATATATATTTCTTACTGTTTTTTGAAGAAATATGAACTGTTAACAGCACCGTCAAGTGTTAAATTTGGTAGCAGTTCCATTACATTTATTTTTGTCTTATTTATAATTGTCTTCATGGGTGTAAACGAGTCAAATCGGGCCCAATTGTGTCAGGGCTCGATTTGGCTCGAGTTTATATAGTTAAGCTCAAGTTTTGCTCGAGAATATTTAAGTTCGAAATTTGGTTCGATTAAGCATTAAATTTATTCGTTACATTGACTCATTTAATTTTCATTACAAATATTAATTAAAAATTACTTTATATATAATTAAATTTTAAACGAATCGAATCGTGAATCTGTCGAGTTTTGAAAAGTTAAATTTGAACTCAGCCTTGTTTATTAAACAAACTCAATCTTGAGGTCAAATTTTATTCAAACATAATTATAACAGACTTGATTCAAATATTTTTGGTTAAAGAGCCACTCGCATCTTATTGACCTATTCCTTGTCCTAATATGGTAGTCTAATAAATGTAAGAACAAGACCTGAACAGTCTGACATTTCCCATAATGTGTTGCCCAATCACTCACATCAAAGTCCTTTTCTCTTCTCATTCACCAAAGAAGCAATGAATCGCAAAACATTGTGTCATGAAATGATTTGCAGAGACCAGATATGGGTTTGGATTACAGTTAAAGGGTAAATCCATTTGTGGTCCAAGACAACTCCAATCCTGTCGTAAATATCTAAAATATTTTACTCTACATTTATGTCATCTGTACCTTTAAATTTGTAGATTTGTGTTATAGTATACTGATTTATAATAGTGTCACCACAAATTTGGTTGGTATTGTAATTAAGTCAAATTTTATTACAAATTTTTTAAGAGTTGTTGAGGTAGCGCCGACACGTCGGATGGTCGATAAGACTCATTAATACCCTTACGTCATTAGCGTCAGCCCTTGCGGTTTGGAAAGAGCATCATCGACTTCTGAGTTTGAATTTGTTTGTTTTTCTTCTTCATTGGATGCTTTTTGCCTTATCTGACGTGGCACTCGTTGATTGATGTCCAATCCGCGAAACCGGCTCTTTGTTGATGTCGACGCCATGTTTTTTCTCTCGACTCCAGTATCGACGCTATCTCCTTAACGTTCTTTCGATGCTGACTGATGTCCTTACTCCTTACTCGAAGAACATTTTATTTATATTAGAATTCTGACTAAAATTAAATATTGTTTTACTTTTTAGATTGACGTTTTAATATCACTTTTAATATCAAAATATTGGAGATAAAGATTTTGAGTGATTTTTAGATTTTGAGTTGGAATAGAATACTTATATACCCTAAAACTCTAGGCAAATTAGGGTTTTGGTTGGAATTGCTTTAACTTGTTACTTGTTCTAGGACGGTCCCAAAATCACATGCCCTCTGATTCTCGGTCTCTTCTTTTTGTTAGAGTAAAGACATCTGTCGATGTTGAGAAAGTATTAAAGAGATGGTGCAGACGTTGGTATTGAGAGAAAAATTAGAATGCCGACGTTTTTGTATTACCAGCTCTCTGTAAGGAGTCGACTTCTTGTATGTGAGAAAGTCTCCCAAACTAATGATGGGATGATACTTAGACTCCTACTTAAATCCAAAGGTTCTCTCCTCTATATCCATTAGAAAGGGCCTAGCAATGCAACATCCAAAAAAAATTCACTAGCTATCATTTGGTCTCTCTCTCTCCTCTAATCCCACCCTTATCTTACACGGTGCGCAAGTATCGGCGCTATCGATGGACTTGCTCTTTTAAGTTCCCAGGCAATCCGACTCTCGACATATATACAATTCTTTATTTCATTTTTTGTTGTTGTTGACGATGACTTCTTATCGGATAAAACCAGTTTCTGAAGACGGGATTTGATATTGTTCCAATAGATCGGAGATACAATTGTGAATCTTCATCCATCAATCATTAACGGTATTATAAATTAATGTTTGGGTGATTTAAAAATCCCACAGGATCTAATCATTGATCTAAGATCAGTTAACCTAACGAAATTGATACATCACACCATAATAATTGATATTTCAGTTACCTGGACAAAATAATGTATTATTGTTTCATAAAGCAGAACAAGTAAAAACACAAATAATGATAACAATCTAATTTTTCAGATAAAGACACGAGAAAATTGTACGAATTGCCATATATATATATATGTATCCACCAAACCCTAAATCTATCCTCAATTTATTCACCTTTTATGTTACTCAGATTTTTGTACCTCAAGTGGCTCATTAAGACTAGCTTCGTCTTGTTGCTTTCGGCCATTAACGTTCTCAAGTGTGTAAGTTGTTGGGGACGAATATATATAAGGCCCACTAAAAATGAGGAGTTATTGTAAATAATTAAGTATGGAAACGGAAAAAAGTTATCGATCAAGAATTTGGAGAATATGTGAATTTGTCTTATTTATGTTAAATTTAATTGAGCGGTATAGACTAGATATATATTGACATTTCATATCAAAACGTAATATTATAACGTTAAACCTATAGATTGTCTATTTAAAAGTTAAAACTAAGATAATTTGTTTTCAAAATGTTTGTCTGAGTCCATCTCTCATGAGAGATCAGTTAAGTTTAAGTACCTATACCTAATGATCAAGTAAAAGAATATTTGAATCTTTAATTTGTTAATAAATTATTAAATGCTATTATATCTTCAAAAAAAATGCTATTATAAAGTTTTGGATGCTATTTTGTGCAAAGAAAAAAAAAAGATTTGGACATGTGTCACCAGGACAATTATTATTTTGATTAATGAGGCGCTCACCCAAAATTATTTTATTAATTAATGTGTTTATTTTATTTATAGGAACTACACTAAATAATCATGAGTTTATGACCCTAAGTGGCAAGGTAGTCCATGAAGGCTAATGCTAATCCACACATGCATGTATTAAATAATTAGTTTAGGTTTCCATTATTAGCAAGTAGACTTGTAAATGTATAGTACTATACTATATAATGATGACTAATGCAAGAATCCTGTCCTTTAAATGATATTCAAATTAAATCAGTGTGTATGTGAGGTCTTCGCTCCCTTTCCCTTCCGCTACAATAAACTAAAACCTAGCAAGTCAGATGTGCAAGGTTGTTGCAGGAGAGGAGCAGGTGTTCACCCCCTACTCCTTTCAAGCTTGTGCCCGGGGCTGATCTATCGCCGGTAAATAGCTAGGCCCGCTTCTTCTCTGCGTCCCCTAGGCTATCTCGCTAGCAATCGCGGGGCGAGAGTCCATGGTCCGTAGAAGACAAAGACTTAGTCCAGCGTCACCGTTCTGATCATCCGCTCCAGCGTCTACGGGTATGGGAGGCTTCTGTTGTTTCCGACAAGGGGCGAGACCGGTGCCTGAAAGTGTCAGCCGGCGGCCTAGGCGGTCCGGTAACTGGCCGACGTAGATCAGGGGCGCCCAGATCTGGCTAGAGGAAACCGGCAGTCCCAAGTCACCGACTAGATCCAGGGGAGGTCATCTAGGGACGTCGGGTCAGGCGTGACCATTTAGGCTCTCCTGCCGTTTACCCTCAACCTCCTTGTAGTCGCTCACCCATAGCTCTGATCGGCACCGTCTAGGTTCACCCCAGACCGTCAGATTCGTCAGCAGTCTGGGCGTTCGAAGATGGCACGAGTGTGTAGGTAGATCAGTGTCATTTTTTGTTGGTTTTGATGTATATTTAGTTAGATTCTTGTCCTCCAGGTCTTTTGTGCCAGCGGCCGGTTGTAGTACCAGGTCTGGTGGTAGGTTGTGCCAGGTTAATCTGGTAGTAGGTACCAACTGCGGCTGGATTGGAGGGTTAGACTAGATCTGGCTTTATGCTTTATGGTGCGTTTAGAACGCTTGGTCCTTACGTCAGGTACGACCATATGCAATGAAGATTGCAGGAATCTATTCCCCAAACGTAATACTGTAAGAACCCTTGTCCGGACCGTTCACAAGTTTGTAATATATATTAAAAGAAAATAAAACTTTATGGATTATATTATTTGTATGGTGATGTATATCACAGTTATGGCTTCTTGGAGAATCTAGATGACAAATACTTATATACTATTATAATAATTACTAAAGATCCATTATCTAATATCCATCTTGTATATTTTTATGATATAATTTTATATTGTTGTAGATTTCTGTCATTCATTTAAAATTTATATTATTTGATATTATGAATTATAATATTTGTATGTTATTATAATTCTTTAAGTTTTTTTATCAACGAACTAAAACTTAATTGTCTAATCATATATATATTAAGGCGATGAGTTTGAATTTAAATGAACGTCCGAATTCGTAAGCTTTGTCTCGACCAAATAATGCTATGACCAATTAATAAACAGTTGACAAAAATATAGATTAGATAGTTAATATTATGGTAAAATATAATGAACATGGTTGATTTAATCAATCATAAACACAACGGGCAACAACAAATTATATCATGCAAATAAAATCAGTTGATGAGTAAGAAGAAACGACAAGAAAAGAGAAGTACGACAGGAGACATTTTGTCTGTGGTGTTGTTTTGTAGATGTTAACGTGGCGGCCTATGGTAATGCCGACAGTCGTTTTCAAGTATTGGGCCCGGCACTGAAAGAGACCCAACGAAGCCCAATAACTCGAACCGGAGTCCTACTACGTTTTTGAAATTACACTTCTACCCCTAAGTGTCTTTTATTCCTTTTTCACCTCTATCTATCGATTTAAATCATTTCCAAAATAATCATAGTTATTTATTATTGTTTACAATAAATCATTCAGAGGTAAATGAAATATTTTGAGAAAAAGGAGTGTCGATTTTACCGGTTAACCAATCATTCTTCAAATATCGATATGTAATCTAAAGTTCGTAAATTTACTGACTTTTGTACTTATTTCATTGATGTTTTCAGTTTTAACTTCAGATTAACTTGGTTTTGTGGTCTCCGTTAAATTTACCCACCCCTAGTCACACATATATAATTAATGATATCTTTGATATTATTTCCATGAGTAAGTGCATATGCAATTCGGGTTTGAACCTTAAACTTTGTTTATATGGAAACAAGTTTTTCTCACTATTAGTTCTTTATGTGTTTTTTTAGATAATTAAAAACACCTATTTCATTGTTAAATAATTCCATTATCAGATAGATTAAGTTCTTTTCTCTCTTTCTTTTTTTGATAAAAGGGCAGCCCGAATATCATACATTCCAAGAGACGTATAAGCAAATATTTGATCGCACTGGGGCATAGACAATGTTTAGACGCAGCTAAGAAAGGAACAAACCCAGATACAATTAGGAGGACAAACTCAGACGAAGCTGAGAGGGTAAACCCAGACGAAACTGGGAGCAATTCTACCTACTACTATAATTTAGATACATACCTGATACCTATCAGACTCATACGAGCAATTTTATTGTACTGAGAAGCCAGACAAGAACTAACATAAACAGCGAATCTGGCGGTCCAGACGGAACTGGACCGCCGGCCTAGCTTCTTCCAGATCTAAGGTGCCCGGCTCGGGCACCCCAAATATTCCTGAATTTGGATATCAGAAACTTCACAACCGATAAAAATATCAAAAAAAGGCCTGACAGTACACTAAACATATATCAAAACTAATAAGCAAAATACATAATCCCAGTCACAAATCTATCAAATTCAAGCAAGTCTTATTTTTGGTTTGTACACCTACAATAATTTACGTGGGATCCATTTAAATGTAGCCTTTATGGGTTACAATCTTTAGATTAAAAAAAAAGGTCAAATTACCATTGGGCCCCTCCCTCCTCTTTACTTGGACTTTCACCTTAGTTCAATACCCTAATGTCCCTCCACGACCAAAACTGTCTATTTCATCCAGCACCTGGTTTTGTCATCTTAACACATATGTTATATTGTCTAGATTAAGATCCAACGGCTCAGTAAGACGAGTTAGTGTAATTATAGAAAGAAAGGCATGTGGGAACAGAACAGTAATTTTGTTCATTAGACTAAAATATCGTAACAAGGTAATTATAGTGCAATAACCATAAAGCTATCATCTGAAAGTGTTCATTTAACTTCGTACATGTCCAATAATAGTTTGATAATGGATTATTTTTAGTCCGATATTGGATCAGATTTTTTAAATATTAATGAATGACGAATATACTCTCAAAACAATAATAAAAGACTTGTTACACTTATACTTTACGCCTTATTTACGAAGATATCATTGTTCTGAACAAATCTCAACTCTTTATTTATGGTGTATGTTATCTACAATTTAGTTTTTAGTTTATCTAATAGTTTCTAGTTAAACTTGCTCCATACCAAGTTTATTTTCGATGCTTAAAATAAATTTTTAAATAATCATTACTTAATTTTGTTATTCACAATCAAATACTGTAAGTATGATAAACCAAAAGTACCGAATAATCAAATTTAATTTCAATAGGGATCGATATGATTAAAAAAAAAAGGACCAATTATATGGGTTCAAGATGGTGTATTATTGTATAACCTTTAAATGCTACTATGAAAAAGATATTAATAATTGAACACTTTCTCTACTCTCCATTGCCTTCTTTTTTCTTTTATAATATCGATATCTGTTTAGGGTATATGTTTCTTTAATTGTCAAGTTGTCTTACAAAAGTGCTAAGCAATATTGGGTAATTGGTTCAATTCTTTAGAGTATGACTATAAAATGGCAAGAAGTCAAAAGAATCAAAGCATTAGTCCTTTACTTAACTATTAGTCAAGCATTTTAAGCTCAACAATCATTATGAAAGAGGCTTTCTTTTTCAAAGGATCAACAATCATTATGAAATGTTAGTTTTAATCGGTTAACATGAACCGGTTGATTAACAATTATATGTCTAATTAGCCAAGCATTTTAACTTGAATCTATAAATATCAATGTTTGATTTTTAATAACGATATCTTTGTTTATACTTGTATATAAATATGTACAAATTATCTATAATATTGTGTTTATTATACAGGTTATGATTGTCAATGTTAAAGTTTACATTATGTTATGTTAGTGAGTTTGATAAAAAAAAATGATACAGTTTGTATTATATTTGTTAGTGTTTTTTGATTTGATAACTACACAAAATAGGTCTTCAATTTTACTATAATATCTGAATGATACCATTGAAATAATATATATTTTTCAAATACTTCATTCGTTAAAACACAATTCAAGGAATATACATAAATATTCTTTTGCCTACCATTATTGAAACCAAGATAATAATAATAAAAACAATGCAGGAGAAATATGATAAGTTGTATATAAAGTTAAAGTCTTGAATGACTGCTTTTGTTTTGGTTTAAAGTGCCATTTTCCCTTTTAAAAATGTGGATCAAATTGCTTTAACCTAGAGACTTTTAGTTACTTACTCTTATTTTAAAAATAAAAATAAACAGAAAACATCAAGGAAGTGGTCTGAATAATAAGTGGATCATGATTTGGTTGATTCTGCTAAGTGCTTGCGTCATTCTTATGGAAAAAAAAAATGAATAAACATATATAGTGTTTTAATAGATAAATATTTGATTAGGATCTACTGATGCTAAAGATGGTATTATGTTCCTTTTTAATGATTAATTAAGATTTATGTCCACCATGTCCAACCACTTGAAATTTAAACAATTGATGAGAATTTCATTCTTTGTATTACTGTTTTTTTTATCAAGAAGAAAGAAATGTATTAATTAAAAAGTAGAATGATTCATGAGTGAGAGTCTCAAACTGAAAATAAATGTGTAATATATCGAAAAATAAAGCAGAGAAATATATATAGTAGGATAGGGAAAACTCTGAATTGCTATTCGCAACTGAACCAATAAACAATGATATAGAAAACCACGTGAGTGGACTCTCTGGCATCAGAGAAGTTGAGCAATCCGTACCCCACTATATACTAGAAGCCAGTAATAAACAAGCCTCAAACATAATTATGGAACAATCACTCACCGGACCGAACAAGCGAGAGTAAAGGACATAATAAGATCTTGGGGTACACTACTGGAAACAATCACTTGAGCGACGGAGGTTATATGCCATCCGAACCATTAATTTCGTCAATTTAGTACTCTGGGTCCATTGTGTAATCACACAAAAAAATTGTGTATATTTTATATATTTTTTTCTCGAGTCCATTTTGTATTCAGTTTCCATTTTGAAACAATATTCAGCTACCTGCCACAAACTCTCAAGTCCATTGTGTATTCAGTTTTCCTCTTTTATATATATATATTTAGAAAATTATATATTATAATGATACACATGCGTGCATTGTATATATAAAATTGAACAATTGTAGATAAGACTTAATCAGAAACTCAAATAATAAAGTTGAAATTTAATATATAATGTAAATATTAAAATGAAACTACATGGATTGTCCAAGTAGGGGTCTTATAAGTGTCAAATACGTAAAGAAAAAGTGTCCGATGTATGACTAGTCGAAGCATTAATGAAGAATGGTCTGTGCAGGCAGGAACAAGTTGCAGCAAAGACCATCACCTAACATCTAAACCCTAGCCATTTCTCCATGGGAGCTATGTGGAGCTTCACCTACCATCTTAATTAAATAAATCCAATTTGGTTCCTCACATTAAATTATAATTCAAATATATTGCTACATAAAATATCTTCATGCATGTAAGTTATAAGTAGGTCATTAAGTAAACTTGTGTCATTCAAATGAATTTAATTAAGCGATCTATAACTAAGTACACACAATTGAAAGCGCTCTTAATTATCACTAAGGAAAAATAATAATATTATACAAAAAGAATATCGGATACAAAATAGTTGAAAAGTCATTCTAAAAGTTATCCAAAATTTTTTCACATGATATCCCACGTAATTAGATACTGTCTAAAATAATTATCTATTATCTATTTTAGATTTAACTTCTTCTCTGATTTAAGTCAATATATAAGCCATAGAGAACTAAGAAAATTTTGACGGAAAATAAAGCACAATTGGGGCATATACATCTTATTTTATGTACCTATAAGTAGTAATTAACAATGCTAACACAGATTGAAAATAACACATGCTCTCTATCTCTGCTGATTATAAATCCTAGCCTCCGTTTGTTGGAGAGGGGAAAGAGGCTACTCTCTCCCTCTCCGACCTTGATTTAAGTTTGATAGGGTAGCCTCTCTCAGATCTGCGCCTTCACGTTCTCCCTCCTCTTCGTTTAGCTCGTCATCGCTGCCGCTTGCCTTCCGCACCATGTATATCTTTCTTAGGACTAAGCTGATCATGGAGTTCCGTCAAGAGGAAACCTTTTTCGGACCATAATTTAGGTGTTGTTTTTTTGTTGTATTTTAGTTAATAAGTTGCCAGCTTCGGCTGATTTTAGTTCCAGCGTCGGTTGGTTTAGTGTCAGTCTTTATCTAGAGTAAATGCGCATCTAATGCGGTTAAGGTCCATTCACTTAGCTATAGGCTGGTTGTAAAGCGGTATGCGAGTTATACTATGTGGGAAGTTGACCGCAAGATTTATATTCTCATCATTACTAGATTGTTAGGACTTTTGCTTTTGAACGTTCGACAGATTGTATGTATATCTTTAAGCTAATATATAAAATTGCGTTAAATTTTTCAAAAACAAACAATGCTAACACGTATACGGCATAGATTATTAATTATTTGGATAGATTGTTTATATAATAAGTTCACAACATTGTTAATTTCCTAAAATAGCATAATTTGATTAGTCTTAAATCTTGATATGATTGTGCTTTAAAGCCTGATCAACTTAACAACTTGTCTTTCGCTTAAAACAAATTGACAAAGTAAAATGCATGTGAAATTAAATTAACATCCAATGCCATATGTTAAACTGATTAACATAAAGAATTAAGCTGACACATGAAAGACCAAATGCGTTTTGTTAAATAACAAGAAGATTTATATATTTTAAAAGAGAAACTTATATTTTTGAAAATTATTGTTGTTTCTTACACCATAACATGTTTTAATAGACAGCAAAGTTGATGATTCAAGAACAAGTTGAATGAAACAAACAAAAGAACCTATTCTATATTAGATGCTGTAAATCGCTACGTACACAACATTCAGATTAAATTAGCAAAATTGATGCTATTGTTTCTCTTGTTTTATTGGTTTTATTAGGGCAATCAAAAAGAGGAAATTGTCGTCTCCCCCACAAAATGTTTGTTTGTTTCTCGAGAAAGCTAATGACAGCTCTGCATTTGCATGTGCAAAGGAGGTTCGTTCTCATGATAGTTGTAGTTGGGATCTGAAAATTTCTTCTTTTTTTTAATATCAAAGTTCAAAATGAACCAAGATTGAATTCTAAATAAAAATATAGAAAATGGGATATTTTATCAGAAAGTAAACATAGTTTGATTTTCAGCCATCCTTTTATAATCCTGTACTTGTCAACTAGCATAGCAAAACGTGGTCCTCCTTATTCACAGCATCATATGTATATATGCTTATATATACTTGTGATTGTCTTATCAGGACCCTTTCAATTACTACATGACTAAAAATAATTTAAAAGGCTATCAAAATCGTCCAAAAATGAGAAGGTATGTCTTAAAATCACATCAAAACTAACACCTCTTCCTTTGTTTCACGGTGAGAAGTTTTCGTTGGAATAAAATTATAGTTAAGTTTTCAAATACTAATTCGTTATTACAAAAAAAATTACTGGTTCGAGTTTTAGTTGAGTTATTTTTTCAATATGGAATCAGAGTCTGGTTAGTGAAGGACATGAGTTTGAATTCTGTTATTTTTAAAATATTTATTATTATTATTATTTGTCCGATTTGTCTGAAATGAATCTCTTACTATCTCTTGTCTCCAAACGTTTACTTCTCTTCTTAAATTTCACATCTAAACCTACAAACAAGTTTGTCCATAAGGACACGTGTTCGAGTATAAAATTATATAAGATCGAACTTTTAATTAAATTGGTTCTGTCATAATTTTACGTTGATTCGTAAACGCTAACTTCTTAATCAGACATTTAATAGGATATAATGTCAAAGATAATAACTAACTATCTTGTTCCATCTAACAAGCAATAAAATCTGATAATTCTATTAGGCAAGAGAGATAACCAAAAAACGACCAACTCGAAAGTGTTAAGGACTGTTGGAAAGGCTGTCAAAATCTATTACAACTTTCCTCAACTATGTCAGTGTCGCTAGGCAAAGCATCCATGACCATGATCGATTGAGAAATGAAAACAGATTGACCTCTTGTAACGGATAAAAATCGCTACTTCTCGTTTTATCATTTAAAAAAAGCAATATAAGAGTCCACCTACTGTGAACGTTCTAAATTCAACACCGGACATGGATGGTATATGGTATTTGCCAATACTAGAGAACCTGTAATAGTAAAGAACTCGATAGATAATGTTGCATTTCATGGGAAATATTTAGTAAAAGTCAATGCTACCCATTATAGATCATAAAACATCATGTGTGAAATGCAACCAATCTTCAATAACCGAAAAAAGCAAGCAATGGAATTTTGAAAAAGTACCTTTAGTGGAGTCTCTAATGGCACCCTTTATCATAGCACTTACTGATATGAGCTCCTCAACTTCATTGTCACTAGAATGCAATTAGTAGCATATATATACAATAAATGATCATCACTGTACATGTGGGTTATGAAAGCAAGGTTGAAGTCTCATGTACAATTCTGTATTTAACTTGATATTCTAGATGTATAAAAAAAACTTGATATTTTAGAAACATAACCGATAATTAAATTAAGTTTTACCAATCATATATGTTAGGGTTAATTACGTGTGACTACCCTTAAGTTAAAGTCTTTTTTACCTGATGAACTTGATTTATTTTTTCGACGTGCGGTTACTCTGAGTTTTAAATTTTTTTCACTCACTCTTTCCGTCCAAATCTTCACTCCTATAGGGTTAAATGACCATTTTGCCCTTATTTTTCTTTCATATTTTCAAACGAATGTCATACACAGTCAATGATTCTTTTTCTCTCCCTTCTTTCCCCATGTTTGATTCCAGACTAGTTTGAAATAAATTTTAACAATTTCAAGCTAAACTAATACCAATTCAAACTTATTTGTATCATTGATTGTCATCTTCTTCATTGGTGAAACTTGAAGAACCCAACATGCCCGGACAACTTAAATCTGTCCTTTTGTGGCTCTCTCGGTTGTAGATCGGCGAGGAGACGCGAGGGAGATGACGAAACCAACAAATCTAGGTCTCGGACATCGTGGACAACGAAAATCGAAGATCCAATTCACTCACGTCTCCGATCTGGATCGAAAATCAGATTTTTGAGGTTCATCAATCTCATCAATCCAAAGTTTTTGGTACTCATAGATTTCGAAAAGTAGATCTCTGGTTTCAAAAATCACACCCATTGTAGCCATATCTGTTGCCTAGAGAAGCAAGCGTCGTTGGAGACTCACCTTGACTTTATCGATCTCTGTTCTATTGTCGATATCGACAACGACCTCGACCTTGAATACGACATGTTCTGCTGCCGCGGGACTAGGGAAACGTTTGCACGCCACCGAAAGAGGCGTCGACTTGAGTTTCAACTCACCAGAGAAGAGGAAGGACTAGTTGAAGCTCTATTAACCTTCACCACCGCAGACACACCTCAAATACACGTTGGCTACCCCCACCTGAAGCTCGAAGTCTCGACTTGCGTCATCTTAGCCTGGTCTGCTGTCCTCAATCTCGACCTCAACCTGGTTTTGGAGAAGAACACACAATGACTTCTGTTAAAAAAACACCAACTCTACCAACCTCTACATATAAAATGTCCGTTACAATCCATTAAAAATTTTTGGACCTGCCACCTAGTCCTAACTCTAAACACTAAACCCTAACCCTCTATCGGCCACCACCGCCACCTTTAAAGTTTAGCTTTAGAGTTTAGTTTTACCGTTTTAGGGTTAGGGTTTAGAGGGAAAGTTTGGATATTTTAAAAAAAAATCTCAAATTTTCCATCTATATTGACAGAAGTCATGATTTTTTTTATAGATGTATGAAAGATGAGCGTGTGCTTCAGTCACAAAAAGTGATCTACGATGAGTTCGTATAAATGAAAGATACAAATAGTTAACTGTTCGTTTAATAAGCAATGAAAAAAATACAGGTAGCACATTCTGAAATATGAATCTTGATAATATATTTGATAAGAATATGTTCAATCCGGTGTATACACGTAAGTGATGTCAGAGCCTCACTAAAAACTATATTCGTACTAGGGTAGTTTTGACATTTTCCTTTCTATGGTTAGAGGTAATGTGGCATTGAAGGTTTCAAGATCAAAAACACAACAAAAGAAGAAGATGATGATGGATTGTTCTTAGTTTTAGCCCTTGAAACAACAAAAATGAATTTCAAAAGGGCTACAAAGTGCTAAGTAGAAACAAATGCAACAAATACATTACATACATACAAGAAAAGAAAAAAAAAAAAAAGAGAGGAAAGGAAAGGAAAAGAAAGTAACTCACATCACGATCACAACAAGCAGCTCAAAACCAGTTTACAGATTTATAACTACATTAACTAATCAGTAATTCCA
>JAYMSW010000006.1:0-53273 GCA_036897725.1 Erodium texanum
GGCATTCCAGATCCTCCTGGATCCAGCAACCTAATCTGCACCACCGACGAAAGGTACTCGGGTAAACTAGATCGATCGACATAAGGGGCGGGGTTCTCGACGAGCCACGGCGGTCACCAGGTGGAGCACAGTGACCTCAATACACAACAACACCCGATATGACCGGCGAGTGACCAGATCTGGCCGTCACGGCCAGATCCGACCGCTCGAGTCAAACTCCTGGCAAGGGGTAAGTGACCCGACTCTAACAGATCCAGTGTTGCCCCGCGACAAGAACCGATAAGCAGAACCAGATCCAGCCGTCGTTAAGCCCGACCTCACAGCGAGGCCTCGGAGCACCGAGCTGGTCCACCCTGACGACGACGGCGTCATGCTGCGTCGTTAACACAATATTCATATTGAAAATTATGATCCAGGATTTTTCTACCAACACCCACTAATACAACATTTTTCAAATACAAAAGTTGAAGACATTCTTAGAGTTTCAAAAACTTAAAAAGATGTCGGTTTACTCTTAAGCAGATACTTAAAGAGACCTTTTTTCACGATCTGCCCTGAAAATGTTACCAACTCTACCACAAAAGCTTTATGTTATTACAATAAAAGCATAACATAATCATGATTTTAATATATGTTATTGAAGTTCTATAAACATGATTTCAACTCCAAGATGTGCAATAAAAATAACAAGACTTGATTAATTCAGTACCTTTCTTTTTAGTAAAGTAACTTTTGATTTAAATACAAAAGAATGCAATAAAACATAGTGGTTGTACAGTAATTGAGTCAGTAATTTTTTAATTTAAATCACACAAAGTTCTACAAAACTTCATGCATAAATAAGAATAGTAAAAATCTGATTGATTCAGTAACTTCTTAGTTTAAATCCCAAAGAATTCTACATAACACAAAACTGCAGGAATAAATAAAATAGTAAACTGATAAAGATTATTTACAGCTTTTATGAAAGGAAAGAGGAAGAAAAAGAAACTCAGTAACATTCTGTGCCTTGGATCACCCTCTTTTCTGGAGTTGCCCCCAACAAGATGATGCATCAGGAGAAAATTTGCTGCTGCATCTTCTTCGAATCCAGCTCACTTTGGAATCGAGATCTCTGGCATTATTATTGGATCATCATCTCTCGCCCAGACCTATAATGCAACAGAAGAGCCCAATAGTTAGTTACTGGTCAAGATCAAACTTTACCAAAGAGGGCAAGAAAGGCATTGCTTCAGATGCAAGAAATCTAATATCCCAATGAGCTGCAAAATTAGGAATGTGAATAAGAATTACAGAACTTTGAGGATAGGACATGCTTGTTACCTACAGGCAGACCCATTGCTGTTCATAGCTAGAGGGATGAGCCTTCTTTCCCGGCCCAGGGATAAAATTTCCTGCATCCTCTCGGGCCAATCTGAGTTCAGTCTCCGGGCGAAATCTTCCACTTCTCTGCATAAATACGAGAAGCACAAGTTTAGAATAGCAAAAAAAGGGTCTTAATCTTGATCTCTAACATGGATATAATCTCCAACTAAACCAGGCAAGTTGTTAAATCAAGCTATACTAATAGATATGTCTGACATGAAAACTGAGGCACAAAGGGGTTGGTACACAGGGATTGAAGGATGGTGTTATTTGGAGAGACTACTCCTACATGCATATACAAGCCCTTATAATTTCCTATACTTTCAATATAAGGTGCAAGACATGAATGTAGGCATTAGATCTAATTTTTTGGTTTTCGCTAGAACGATGAAATGATTATTGTAAATTGTAATTGTTAATTCACTATATTGATCTTTACAGTCCTTTCAAATATAAAATTTTCGATACAAAGTGCTGGACATGCATGCAGCATCAAATCCAAATTTTCTGTTTTAGCTAGAATGATGAACTGTATATCGTAAATGGGTAATTGTTGATTCACTACATTGATCTTTATACTCTTTTTAAACATCAAAAATTTCGATATAAGGTGCCAGACATGCACTATATTGTATATGGGTAATTGTTGATTCACTGCATTGGTCTATATACTATTTTTTTTTTTAATATGAAATAAGTTCACGTAAGAAAAAAGATACCAGACCTGTCAAGTTCTTCCTTCATTGCTGGATCCAAATCATCATCAACATCAATATCGCCCTCATCAAACTCAAGCTTAGGTAATAAGGTAACAGCTGCAGAGTCTAGCAACTTCGATGCCTCACTAGGAGTGCCAGTCAAGGCATCACTAACCTCACCATTTGCATCCAACCCCTAAACAAAAAGAGTACATAAACTTCCTATTCTTATGGCTGTCAATGCTTTAACAGAGAGAGAGATGCAAAACCTTGTGGCTTCCATTTTCAGTGGTTGAGATGGGGTCCTTCTGTTGATCTTTTCTTCGCCTGTTTTTCTTTTTATTTTTGCTACTTCTAGCAGTTTTTGAATCTGTAAAAGCAGTGGCATCGATCCAGGACACACCGAAAATTCAAACTCACATTTAATTATAACTTGTAGGATCAATTTATACAAAGTTATAGAGAGAGCACATCTCACAAATACCTCCATTTCCACCATTAATAAATGACAACAGATCATCAACGGACCGATCATCCACATGCTCCTCTTCAACCTCAACATTCTGAACATGTAGAAAATGAAATTTACTATATAAGCAAACACATATATATGAGCATAAGGACTAATTAGTGGTTCATGATTGCTCAATTACATTCAAGTTAAGCAATAAAAACAAGGCATCATGCAAAACATAAAGTAGAGAAGAAACGATGATTACCTTCAGCCTTTCTCTCTCTTTCAATTCTTTCCTCTTCCTCGCATATAATCGATTCAACAGCCGGATACGTGGATCATCGGTTATGTTTCTCAAAGGCTCTAACTTCTCCTCCTGATTAAAATGAAATACACATAAGAAGGAAGGAGGCGAACAAAATTCCAACCATGGACTTCTTGCTAGCAACACAAACCTCTGTGAGATCATCGGGTAAATGAAATGTCTCGCGTATCTCCTCTGGAGTTTTTCCTTCAATAATTCGAGCAAGAGCACGACTAGTGAGATCAACCAAAGGCTTCAACTGGAGGCTGTCAGCAGCAGATGTCAATTCACATAATCTTTTTGTATCCATACGAATAAACTTCTCATCAAAAGATTTGCGCTCCTACATAAAAAAAAACAAAAAAAAACACGGGACAAACACAGTTCAATTTTTCAGACAGGTGATGCATAAGCTATCCCATCTAATTGACCCCACTCTCACAATAAATAACATGGAAACATAATGATTAGTGGAAACATATTGAACCTTATTTGAGTGACCAGGAACTTGATGAAACCGACAGTAATCAAGTATTAAACCCAAGATAGCAGGATTGACTCGATCTGGAAGCGTTATAGCGTAATTTTTGGAAGAACCCATGCCCGTTTGAAGAATCTCTCGGCATATCATGGGGCAAAACATGGCAACCTCTTCTTCTACTTGTTGGATTGAGCCATCGGCAGTTTGCAGCCAAATGTAAGACTTCATCTTTATAAAAAAAACCATAGTAAAAGTAAGTACGGATTGAAATGTAAAGGCCACTATAGGAAACAAAAAATAAATTCAACATGATCCTAAAGTTGGACATCCTTAACTAACCTATCCCCTATAATTGCAATTGGCCTATGCCTATGGGGGTCTTCTGGTTTATGAAGCGTTATGTGTGGAAAGAAGAACATATCTAATAAGTTTAAAAAAATTGAAACAATAATATAAACACTTCAGCAGTAAAATATAATATAAATATAGAGGACTCTAGGTACCTGACACTAACCTAAATCAATAAAACTAAAATCTAAATATCCCAAACAACCAACTACTAGGAAGAAATTTTATTCAAGAAACAAACAAGACATCAAAATTGAATACGAAATGAATACAAGACAGCATGTCAAATGAAATTTGTGACATACCTCAGGTTTGACCACTGCCATTGGGCCTTCTGACATGAGATTATGGGACAACAACAAAACTTATTTGGATCTACAAAACCTCAACTCTGAACACTGTGTGTAAGAGCGGGAGGAAAGTAACTACAATATGTTAAATCCCAACATGTGTACAAACAATCATGACGAGTAGAAGCTTCTCAGGTCTTATCACTTTACTCAGGAGTACAACAAAAAAATAGGTTGACAAGCACAACAAAAGATATTGATGCCTGAAATTTGAACCAATAGAAGGAATCGTTAGTCATTCATTTGTTAAATAAGAAAACAAAACTTCAGATAATTTCTCATTCAACTGACAATCATTTTGAAAGGCATAAAAAAACTATTGAACCATATAACATTATTGAATAAATAACTGATAAAATATAAACAAAATACTTGCACAAAAACACTATGTAGCAATTATATTCAGCTAAAAATAAAAATAAAGGATGACTGATTTAGCATATAGTTACATGAGAACTCAAAAAATACAGAGACTAGTTCATGGAAAGACATTAAGACAAAAATTTCACTAAGTGCACATTAGATTCTAAGCAAGCTTCTGCACGATACAGACAAAATTGGCTTCTTCCCAAAATTTTCTGTTTGCAATTTTCCACCCAATTAACAATATTTTCCGAGTAATTTCAAAACTAATACCTTCCATACTATTCACACCAAAAATAAACAATTCCATATAGATTGTTATTGGGACCAAAATTGAAGATTAAGAAACCAATTCTCTCACACCAAACTAAATGGGGTTGGGAAAATCAATAGATTCAATCACATGAAACTGATAAGACCACAACCCATTCCCAATTTGATCGATTCCCGAGCATAATCAACCACAGAACCCAAAAAAAAAAAAAATGAAAACTAAACTCGTATCTTCAATTCCAGAAGCTGTAATTGAAATGGTGGAATCAAATACTGGAAGCAAAAATTCATACCTCGAAGAAGATAGCAAAAATGTGGAGAGATAAGGCAGAGAGAGAAAGAGAGAGGGAAATGGGGAACAGAGCAGAGCTAGGGTTTATAAAAGGGTTCTCTCTCGTCTTTGGTTTCTGAACATTTCTCTGGGTAACGATTGCGTTCCCGCACGTGACTCCCTATCGAAACGAAGCTCCCTCGCACGTGCCGGTCGTTAGGGTTCGGAGCGAACTGGTGGCTTTCCGTTGCTTGTTGTGTCTTGCGGGTTGTTAAGTTGGTTTTGACTTTTTGGGCCGGCGGGAACTGACCCATCCCCAAGCAACTCTCTATGGCCCACTCGATTATAAACACGTGGGCTTGGCCCAATAACGAATAAAGTGACTAATCACAATGATTCTAACCATTCATATTAAAAATAATTTTTTCATCAGGTTACTTTAAGATTTTATAATCCCAAAATTATTAATTTTTATCTACAATCTTCCTATTTCACTATTTTAAGGAGGATTTCGAGAATATTATTAAATTAAACCTAAAAGATTAAAGAATGAGAATGAATAATTTTAGAATATTACAAAATTTTAAAGTCACATGACAAAAAAAATCGTATATTTCGATGGTTTCTATGTATTTGGTACTACGTTAACACATGAAAATTCACAAGAGTATTTATTTTTGTGTGAAAAATTTACTACAAAATTGTGTGTCTATGAAAACTTACTACAAAATTTACAATTATAGATAATTCATAAATATAATTTATGCAATTCACTCAAAAAAATTGTTACTTTGAAAATAAATGTCTATTAAACATTATCGACTATATATATATGATATCCACACAAATTTTTCTTAGTGTAGTGGTATATTTGTTGCTTCATCAACATCAAAATGACAAAAAGCCTTCTCTCATCCGAAAACCACCCAACTAAAAAAATCTATCCAGTTTCGACGTTGTTGATGGAGGGAGGAGCTGCCGAGCTCCCCCCACCCCTCTCCTGACGGAGTCCTGGAGGTAGCACAGTCGCAGCTGGTTGTTGTCCCCGTCAGGGAGTAGCAGCTTTGGTGCTCGAATTCCTCACCGAGAGGTCGGGCTTGAGCGGCCGGATCTGGTCACCGGGCAGCGCTAGCTCCGGCAGGAGGTCGTCATTTCGGGTCTCTGACCCCCTCGGACAGATCTGATCGTGACGATCGGATCTGGTCACTCGTCGGCCAGATCGTGCAGTGTCATGTATCGAGGCCGCTGTGCTCCAATGGGTGTTAGACGTGGCTTGCCGGGAACCCCGCCCCTTAAGCCGATCTGTCCCAGTTTTTCTGAGTACCTCTCATCGAAGGTGTAGATTAGTTGTTGGATTCAGGAGGGTTTGGGATGCCCCGTCTGGGCAGCCTAGATCTGGAAGAAGTGTGGTCAGCTCTGTTCAGCTCCGACTAACTACCAGATTCGTCAACAACGCTAGTCCGGAGGCCGTATTGTCCATCCAAAGAGGATTGCTCATTAGGGTCGAATTGGTGTCGGTTTAATGTAGTTGGATATTAATAGTTTATATTGTTACCAACTGTGTCTAGTTGTCTCTCTAGCGTATGCCTGGATGTGTTTCCCAACCTGGTCCGGATAGATTAGTCTCACTCTCGTAACGATTGTATGTCCCCAATATGATCACTTGATACTAAATATATCCGTTTGTGATATATATTATCTAGACGATCGTTTGCGTATAAAAACAGCATCAAAATGACTTGTTTCCGCGGACGTGGCATGATCATCGTGCCATGCAAAACTACACCGTATATACACATCTTCACCTCCGTAATCGGTACGTGTTCCTTAGTCAGCTACGCAGCCAGCAAAGAAGATGGCCACTTTGCATGGTCCACAATCGTCCCTACCGCGAAGCGGATAGGGTATGTCATGGGAACTCCACAATCGTTGCTTCATCCCTTTTCAGCTGCTCATGTTTCCTGAAAAAGCCAGAATTTCAATAAAGCCGCCATTTTTATTACTTGTCCTGCAAAATCGAAGAGATTGAGTGAGTGAGGAGCTCGATTGTGAACATGTGGTTCTTCGGCAGGAAAGGCCCATCTGGGTTCTCATCCTCATCCACTGCTGAGGAAGTTACTCATGGGATTGATGGGTCTGGACTCACCGCCATTGTTACAGGTCATAACTTGTATTGATGTAGCTTATGGGTTCGCTTCATTTATGTGTTTGGGACCTGGGTTTGTTCCTGTTATTGATGTTCTTGTTTGATTGAATGAGTGGAGCCCAACTGGGAAGTCAATGGGTAGATTCACATGGTGGTTGAAAGATTTAATTTTGGGGTTTGGGGTTTGTGGTTGGTGAAAATGGATGTAAATGGCTATAGCTTTTATTACCAAAACATGTGTTATGTTTATGTGAAATTGTTGATTTGGTAAATGGGTATAGCTCTTATTGCAAAAACATGTGCTATTTCTACAGGGTATAGCTCTTATTGCAAAAACATGTGCTATGCTTGATGTGGAATGGTTTATTCCTAATTTAGTGTTTGTACAAGTCAGTCAATAGATTTTCTTATTGAAAAATCGAATTATTTGTTTATGTGGTCCTTGCCCAAATCGATAATTACCATTCATCTTATTGAAGATAGATTATAACGAGTTTATGCAAGTTCTATCTTAATAACAGAACATTGACTTTTGCCAATCATGAAAAAAAAAATACAATCTTCTCTTTGCAATCTCATTGAAGCAAGTCTTTGTGCTCTACTGTTCTGAACATTTCATATTTGATTTCAGGAGCTTCAAGTGGCATTGGCACTGAAACAGCTCGAGTTCTAGCACTGCGTGGGGTCCGTGTGATCATGGGAGTGAGGAACATGGCTGCAGGTAGAGTTGTGAAGGAGGCAATAGTAAAAGAAGTACCTACTGCTAAAGTCGATGCCGTGGAATTGGATCTTAGTTCAATGAAATCTGTTAAAAAATTCGCTTCGGACTTCAAATCTTCGGGCCTTCCATTGAATCTCTTAATGTAAGTAAAAAAAGAGGACCGAGAACTCAATGCTCTTTCAACATTTATCGAATAGATTGTGACTTTGTTATACGTTTGTTGGAAGCAATAATGCAGGAGTTATGTTAACGCCATTTGTGCTTTCCAAAGACAACATAGAACTACAGTTTGCAACAAACCACCTGGGTATGTAACTTATGTTAATACATTAATAATATTTGACATTTATAAATTGAATCCTTAATTCTTGCAAACAGTTTGGTGGGACAGTTCTAAATTATACATTTATAATACATGTTTGACTTTTTTTCTTAAATATTTCTACAGGGCATTTTCTTTTGACAAATCTTTTGTTGGACAATATGAAGAAAACATCTCGAAAAAGCAACAAAGAAGGAAGAATTGTTAATGTGTCATCAGAGGCTCACCGGCATCCGTATAAAGAGGGGATCCGATTTGACAAAATCAATGATGAATCGGGGTAATGAACCCAAACCTTAACCTTTCATCTCCATCTTTGAGTTTGGTATTTAACATCTATGGTAAATTAGTTGTCATTAACTGAAGAACTTGGTTATAGATTTTACTCAAATTTTAGGCGTTTGAACAATAATATTTGTATGCATGTTGGACTTGATGTGATAAATTTAGAGATGAACAAATTAGTTGCATTGTGTAATTAAGTCATGCCAATTTGTTTCAGCTGAATTATTATATTTCATTGGACTGTACAGGTATAGCAGTTTTGCTGCATATGGTCAATCAAAGCTTGCTAATGTTTTGCATGCTAATGAGCTCTCGAGGCGCCTAAAGGTACCAAATCAAATCAATAAAATTTCATGTTCTTGTAGCAATCGAACTTATTGTTTTGTTTCTTTGATCAGGAAGAAGGTGTCAACATTACTGCAAATTCGCTTCATCCCGGGGTGATCAAGACCAATCTTTTCCGTCATAACAAGATTATGAATGGTGATAATTTTTTATAACTTTGTAGCTTTATTTTCATGTGATCTCACTCGTTGAGCCTGAACTGTCCTACTTCGATATATACTTTTCCAGCTCTGATAGCTTGGCCCTTCTCGTCCGGTGTAGGTCTTGTAGGCACTCTTGGTGGACTCTTCCTCAAGAATATCCATCAGGTAAGCTATTTTACACGGGAATGGTAATGTACCATGCATAATCTAAAGGGCATATTGCACGTAACTACCCTTATGAATTGCCTGCAAACACACGACCCTATAGTAAACTTTCACAAATACGTGACGCCATAGTAACTTTCCACATACACATGACCCCATTTTGATATAATGTATGTGGAAATTTTAATATGGGGTCATGTGTTTGTGGACAATTCATAAAGATAGTTATGTGCAATTACCCTAATCTAAATGCACATAAACACAAAATAATGGTTAAATTCTCAGGCTATTTAGCATAAATCGCTGTGAGAGATGCATAAAATGAAGATTTAGTCTGTAGTAAAGTTTCAATATCTTAAACTCGAAAATGGCATTTTTTTTTTCACCTAACTCGTTTCTCTATCCCGTTGGCTTGGGTTTTAGGGAGCTGCAACACAATGCTATGTAGCATTGCATCCAGATCTCAAAGGGGTAAGCGGAGAATATTTTCTGGACAGCCACATTGGGAAAGCAAGCAAGATGGGCCAGGATGCGGATTTGGGGAAGAAACTCTGGGATTTCAGCCTAAGTTTGATCAAATGATATGTGTTCTGAGTTGAAGATTGGTCATCCTTTACACAGTATCAAGAAGAAAGCAAGGTGACAAAAAATGAACAACTATTTGTAGAATGTGTGTTGTAATCAATATGTGTAATCAATATCAGCTCGAATTTGCAGGCTCTATAGTGGCAAGTTGATGAATATCTTAATTTTGAGGTTTAAGTTTATTGGATTAGATTGAGTTAACATGTTTTTTAATCCTAACCCACTGGATTCGAGGTGACTCCTATAGGCCATGATGAAAAATCATGTACCAACGTTTGTTTGTCTAACCGATTAAACACTTAAGCTTGCCACCTGTTGATCAAGATTTAAGTCATGATGACAGTATTAAAATCTTAATCTTCAAAAACAAGAAAAGGTTTCTCAAGACAAGATTCATAAATCTTTTGGCTGCTTCATTAACAAGATTTGAGCTCCAATTCATCATCTTCTGTACAGCAGTTTCAGACCCTACAAAAATAGTTTCAGGAGCTAACACAATCTTTATCTTACCAACATTTTTCTTTTTTGTTCCTCTATAAGATCATCTAAAACACTGTACAGTTCTTCTCACCAGCACCAATCTGAATCAAACCCAGCTCCTCCACCGGTGAGGCCTTCCACACTTTCCGAGCACAGCTCAGCACTCAACTCTGTACAAGTCAATGCCTCGTTACATCAAAGAATCAAGTAAAGTCAACCTTTCTCCACAGACCTCATTAAGCAAAAAAACCCTCTCTCAGCAGTTAGTAAGAAGAACAAACCAATCTTGACGAACCAGAAGTTAAGAGTTCTTGATCTGACCGGCTAGCCTGTCAAAATTGAAGTTAATTACCATTAGCCCGGCCAGGTAAAGGCGAGCCAGGCCTTAGATTGTTGGTCTTGACATGATGATCCCTCAAGAGCTGGCGTGAGACACGGTCTGCCAAGACCGACTGCCCGTCATAAAGCTCCCCATATATAAACTGCTTCCCCATTGCATCGTTTTCACAGGGCACGAGTTCTTGGAACATGTGGGGCCCTCTGAAAATGTCGGGACTGGAGGGGCAAGTTGGGTAGAGATTGTTGGAGGGCTTTGGCATGAAAGGGATGGCACCGGTGCCACCCGTTAGGGGAGTGGATGAGCCTGAAGCTGTGCGCGGGCTAGAGATTGGAGAAGGAGAGGTTCTTCCGTTGATGTGCTGTGGTGATCTTGAATGCAAGAGTGGGCTTCCGATTGGTGAGACTGGGCATGATATGTTTCTTGGGATGTGGAGGTCACTGGAGATTGGAAAAATGAAATTAGATTAGACCAGAGAAACAATCTTTAACAATACAAGAGAGAGAGGGAGGGATGGAGGGAGAGACCTGATGGTGTAACCAGGCCTTGAAACCCGAAAAGAATGAACTGCAAGTCTCTCTGAACCCATTGTGGAGAGGTTTTTCGACTGCCCAATTCCCTGGAACATGGTCAGTAAACATCAAATTTTAACCATTGGAAACATGCACAACAAAGACATATATAGAATAGGATGAAGAAGCCCAGTAGGCATGAAATTATACTCCCTATAATTGGTTTTCCAAATAAGTGTCCACTTTCCTGTTATTTTTAGGGATAATCTCGCTAAGCTACCTTTAAGTATGCACCTTTCCCAATTAACTAAGTTTATTTAGTTTCAGTTTACCCCAATGCCTTTAAATTCTGTCAACTATTACTTCTTTTGAGTGTGAAATGACAAAAATACACTCCAAAGAAACCAAAAGCTGATGAAATTTAACGGCGTTGGGGTAAACTGAGACTAAAAAAACTTATGGGGTTGTCAAAAACTTTTTGTGCAGTTAATTGAGAAAGGTGCATACTCAGGAATAGCTTAGTGAGATTATCCCTTATTTTTACAAGCAACAAAGCGGGAAATTCTAACCTAACCTAGCTTAAGTTAATCAGAGGTTAACCCCTAACCCTCATCCCACACCTGCTCCTAAGTAGGCGACCCTTTAGGATTCGAAAGTATAATCTCAAGGAGGTAAGAGAGCTCATTTTCCTGTTGATGAAGTGAATTATGCATGGATAACCAATAATATCCTTGTACGGGTTAGTTCTAGTTACACGAGTGTCTTAACATGCAGCACATGAGGGCATATTAATAAAACCGAGCACTAACTCCACTACCCCTTAATCTTTACAAAAAAAAAAAACATATATGACACTTATTTTGAAACTGAGGAAGTAGCAATATACTTTAATGGAAGAACACGAACATACCATGGATTTAACACCATTTGTAGGAGATGGATCAAAATGTTCAGGACCCGGGACAGGTCTTTCCAATGGAGCTGCATATTTCACAAAAGGATGGTCCAAAAGCTGGGAAGCTGTAGGGCGATGTAGTGGATTCCGCTGAAGACACTTCCTCACAAAGTCCTTTCCATCGTCTGATAGGCTATCTGGAATGGTTGGGAGCTCCTTACTATTTCCAATCTTAAACATCGCAGCAACCTTAACGTGCACACAAGAAGAAACAATTTAGTCTGCAGATAAAATAGGAACTTTGTGTTGATTGCATGAGAAGAACTGAGCTTAGTAAGCTTCATCAAATACAAAATTATAGCAATAATCAAGAAATGTATATATCAACAGTGTAGAAACGACTGACCCCTTCAAAACGGCTCCAAGGTGGCTTTGTTGTAGCCATTTCCAATACAGTGCACCCGAGACTCCATATATCCACGGCAAGGTTGCAACCACTTGAATTCTTTATAACCTGGAAACAGTATAAATAAACACAATTGACAAGTGCTCCTAGAAAGGAGGGTAAAGACTAATACAAACTGAGCTAAAATAGGAAAATTCTAACCTCAGGTGCCATCCAATAAGGGCTTCCTTTGAATGATAATGGACATGACTGCCCCGTGATCTGCAAATCCCCATGAAACAATTTGGTGACGTGGGCAGACTTAACCATAAGATCATACATTTTGGTCGGGTATGTTTTTCAATTTGCATCATACAACCTTCAAAGCATCTTTTTAATTTACATCTTTATGCATGATTGAAGAACTTGGACATCAAGAGATATGATAGTGAACAATTAAATCTTAATGCAAATGATGGTTCTGGTAATCTTCTATGCATGGGTTAGATAGACCTTATCATTTCCATTAAATATCACTTGTGAAGAGAAAAAAAAAACGTTCATGATTAGACTTACATGCTTTGCCATGCCAAAGTCTGCCACTTTTATCCGGCCATTTGGATCCACAAGAATATTTGCTCCTTTAATATCTCTGTGCAAGAAATAATCATCAGAAAATAGACAGCCGGTAAAATGTTTTCAGCATATCAATTTAAACTCTGGATAAGCAAAAGCATCTACTAAATTCACCTGTGTACAGTATTTTTAGCATGCAGATATGCCAGCCCGGACAAGATTTGTTGAGTATAACTACGAATGGCTAATTCCCCAAGTTGGCCGTATTCTTGGAGAAGCTTATAGATGGAGCCACCGGATACATACTCTAGATATATATAAAGCTTGTCATCCACCTGATCGAACAATAACTAACATGTTAATACTTCAAGTAAAGGTCATAAAATGTACCTACACAGTAATAAAGTAACCATAACTAGTTATTTAGATCAGAAAAATTTTGAGACATAATCTGTAAGACTGTAACCAACAAATGTAGATATAAAGTAACTTGTTCAAAGTACCCTTTTGCTAAATGGTCCAGTCTTAAATGTCCAAGCCACAAAATATTATGACCTTAAACATGTTCAAGTCACATACTCAAACTCTACATTTTAAAGTATAAGAAAACAGAATGGGAAGCGATAAGACTCACATTTTCGGACCCATAATACTGGACAATGTTTGGATGTCGTAAGCGGCTCAGTAAAGCAATTTCCTGCCAAAAGGCTTAAGTAAGAACTTTTGAAAGCTACATGATAGATTGAATTAAAAAAGTAGCAAGCCTCTAAAGTCAGAAGATCAGCATTTGGGAACCCTAGTTATTTACTTACCTGCATCAACTGCTTAGCACTTTCCTTTGACTTAGCATCATCTGAAAATAGTGTAACCTCCTTCATTGCACACATTTCGCCACTTTCACTGAACCAATAAGAACATACTATCACATATTAAAAAACTAAGTTCAAAATTACTTAACTAGCTTTTACAAACAAACATGTCGTCTACGAATATCATGTAACAAGACGTTCAGTAGCATATTGAAGTGCATATAAAAACCTATTGGAAAAAAATTGAAGAGCATATTTGTTTGATATGTACCTGTTAAAACCAACATAAACATGTCCAAATGTGCCTCTACCAAGCAACTTCCCTTTTTTCCAGCGTGAACCAGGGCTTGGTGGGTTCTCGGCCCTTCCTGGACTTCGTGGCACAGAAGGAGATGCAGCTGCTGAATTTGAGTGAGAAAAAGGAGAAGAATTGGAAACTATTACAGGAGGAAGAGGCAATCTATGACTTTGTTGTTTCCCATCCTCGGGCCAGCTTGCCTGTGAGTCATTCCCTGGCACACCAGCTCTAGGATGAATAGGTGTGACAGCACCACTCTGAATTCTAGAGCTGGGGCCAGGGCTTGCCATTCTGGGACTGGGTATTGGAGAGTACTCAGGGCTACCCCTACTTGGCTGCCAAAATAATTGTCCTGACATATCCCCTCCCATAGAATTATGACCCGAATTGTGACCCGAACCTGGACTGGAACAGTGGCCAGATCCAAGTAAAGTGACATCAGGATAAGGCTTGGCAGCCCAGAAAGCAGAGCTCATAACTTGTTCAGCTCCGAATGCTCTCATTGGACTTCTTGAAGGGCTTGACATTGAGCTATCTGGAGCACTGCAGAAAGCACCATGAAAAGGTACCTGTATGTTTGCTACGTGACTACTTAATGGTCTCCTTTTAGGTGATGTGGATGGAATAGGATTGATGAATGAAAGGCTGACTGGCTTTTTAGCCTCTCTTGAATTAATTTGGGTTCCAGTTGAGGATTGATCCTTGAGCATAGCACTACAATAGAAAGAAGAAGTTAGCAACAAACAACCCTTAAATCATAGTGCATATAAAAACTAAAAAACATATACAGTTAATGACTTACCTAGAAGGGCTGCTTGCAGCAGTTCTTGTCCCGTTTTCAAAGTCAGTTGCTTGGGGACTGCGATGACTTGAACTAGCTGGATCTTCACTATCAGTGGAGCTCTCGCTGGAAACTGAAGCAGTGACTAGATCTCCATCTAAATCTGCAGGATTTGCCCTGCCACGAATACATGCAGGCCTTGGGAGGGGCAAAAATAACGATGACTTGGATCCTTTTTCTGATCTTGGTTTTGGTGAAACACTAATTCCTGAATCTGTACGAATAACTCTTGCAGGGTTCAGATCAGGAAGTGGAAGTGGCTGGGAAAGAGGCCTATCAGCAAAACTTTGACACCTCATCACTTCTTTAGAAGGAGAAGTTGATCTAGATTCTGCTCGTGAATGAGACCCCATTTCAGACACTGTATCACTGCATCGTCTTTTTGACCCTCCAGATCTATTGTTCGGTTTACTGTCAGATTGGATTTTTAATTTCCTGTGTATTGCGTCCATAAGACTTTCCTTGTTTCCCTTCTTCTTTACATCTTTGGATGACGATTTTGCCCACCATGAAGGCATTTTCCCCTTTTCTTTCTAGCAATATACACGAATGTCCAATTTTTTCTTCTTCTTAGAGAGCACCCATTTCTTCAAATCAAAATTTACCCTTTAACTCGTGCGCATGTAACCACAGAACAGATCCACAGATTTTAGAACCCACAGAAGACTTAATCTCCTACAATGGCTTTCCCCATGAAGGAGATTTGTGAGTCACAACAGCCAATCTTAGAACCTTAAGAAGATTTGAGCTGGGCTCCACAAATAACTGGAAATAGTGAGAACCTGCAGCAAGAGTTCATGTTACCATATAATTTGAAAGGTCTATATATTACTTCTACCTATCAAGAAGACTGTCAAGTCTGTATATCACTCATGAACAGCTTAAAGAAATAATATAGCAGATATTGTTTCTTATCACACGTTTTTTTAAGAAGGTATGGAGACGATTATATATGTGTATGTATGCATGCATCTTTCATGCATCTTTTTATGGTAAAAAGTCAAGTACATGCCTTCTTAATCGGTATCTACGTTATATGGCTGTTCCAAAATGAGGGTATTTTCGATAGCACATAACATGGTTTGCAGACAAAAAAAAGAGGTAAAAAGCTAGTCAAAATGCTCATGCATTCAATTTGCCAATCACTTTTTAGGAATTCTCATGAAGCTCCAATACGTGTGTTTTCATTACTAAAACACGCCCGTTACATCAATTAACCATAAAGGCAAGATAAATACCACCTGGTCTATGTTATAAGGAATCTAGATGTGGCACCCAAAACCTAGGCTCCAAATTTGTCTTCGATATGCCATCACACCGTTGTCTAACAACTACCCTATTGAAAAGAGACACGACATCAACTCCTTAACACTTTAAGTAAGTGCATAACCATGCATTACAGCATGAAACTCCAAATTGCACTTTACTGCATCGATTCCTATTTATACTTATTTTCCCTAACAAATAATTCCAGCTTATGGGAAAATAATAAACACACTTCAATAACATTTATCCTTAGCTAACTTATATTCCTTCCATGGCAAGCCAAAAACCTCAAAACACGATTCACTATCATAAACTAAGAAAAATAATGATTTATCAGAAACCTGATCACTTCCCACTCAGCTGAAACTCCACTAAATCCCAACCATATCCCTTGCCTCAAACATCTCCATTTCCAAAAACCCATATCAAAACCAACCACAAAACTCAAAATTTCTAAGTTCCTACCATTTTCCCCCAATTTTCCAAACAACAAAACATATGACCAGGATCTTAGCTCCTCAAAAAACACAGCCTTATACAATACAGATCTACATATGAACTGGACAAAAAAGGTAAATTAATATCCGAAAAAAGTAACTAAAATTACAAAACCACAAAAAGAAACACTAGTTGGAATTAAAAATGAAACAAATTAAACTCACTGGAAAGAGATTTGCACCGCTGAATCTGAACTGGGCAAAATGAGTAGAGTCCTTCAGCTTGAAGGTACTGTTAGGTCAGTTAAAAGGCAAATCAAAACCCTAGCAACCCCAAATGGGCGAAGATTAGTGCAGAGAAATTGAAAGCTAACCAAGAGATCGCGTACAGCGATGTTGAAGAACTGTAGAGAGAGAAAGTAGAGAGAGAAGAGAGTGTGTAAGCTTAGACATGGATTGTCTGAGCGTTGAATTTTAATGTAATCAAAATAAATAATAAAAATGTGTTTTCTATATTTTTTTTCACTGTCTTTTTATTTTATTTTCTGAGTTGGAAATACAAAACACGGTTTTAAAATTTTATTTACTGTCTGAGTTTGTGATCCCATGACAGTAACTCTTCAGAACCATATAATATTACCGGATCATTGTGTCAAGTTAGCGTTGGATTTAATAAGATTCCATCTTTTATTTATAAAAATAATACTTTAAAATGCTTTTTTCTTATAGTTTTTTTTTTAAATGCCATGTCCACCTTTTACTTTATTATTCCATCTATCTTAATTTGCATGGCTTTCATATTTTCTGCAATGATTTCGGGTTTTCTCTTTTACTTTTCTTTTCATTATTTTATTTAGAAACCAAAAAAAATATGTTTTAATTGGGTAAAATTAAAATCATTTTTCAAAATCACAGTATAGAAGAGGAATATTTATTTTGACATAACACCATTTCGTTAAATATTGTTGACTTTGTAATGGTTTGAACTTAACAAAAAAAAAACTATTGTCGTAGAGTGACTGTTTTGTTAATGACTTTTTGTTTTTGTTTATATAAATGTGTCTAAGTTTTGTTGTATTTTTGGGATGTGTTTTTGACTAAAACACATTAAAAAATGCTTATGACTTGGTAAAAAGTCAAACCAAGTATAGACCATAATAGAAAATTAGTTGATTAGTGGAATGGTTGAAATGGTTCATTCAGTTCCTCCTCCAGGTTGCTTCATAGTTCACACTTGCATGGTTCTCACAATGCAGCGATTTTATGACCAAATAATAATATTTATTTAATTTTCGATCAAATATTTGATTTATTTTAAAATAAATCATCTTATTAACCTTTGGTTATATCATTTATGCGCTATTATTTAAAAAAGATAACGTTTTATTTAAGTAAAAAATAATATTACATTTTAGTGATTGATTCATCAAGAAAAAATATGATTGATAATAAACAAAAAAAAATTGAAAAAACATATTGTCATGCCCATATAATATGAATATCTTATGTTTGTTTTGACAGACATGCATTATTTAATTTTCCTCGTTTTAATAAATAACAAATGTTAGTTAAAAAAATTCCCTATTAATTAGTACTATTATTGTGTACCATAAAATATTTGATGACATGTATTATGTTAAAAATTGTTTTTTTTTTCTTTTTTGTCTGAAGGAAATGGCTACTCTAATGCAAGGGGAGATGCATTTGGGAAGGGAGAGGGAACCAGTGGGGTCCACGTGGTTAACCCCCGGCCCCATCACCACCACTATCACCGTCGCACGTGTCAGAAGGCTCCACATACTTTTATTTTCATTTTATCACGCTTGTTCGTCAGCTTCTCATTGGCTATCTCCGTCTCCTCTGTCTCGGTTCCACGTGTACCAAATGTGCAACTCAATCCCCCATTCTGGATTTGGACGCATCGCCTTGTGAACACATACACAAAGCAGAACAAATCTAAAGCATTTTTAGGAACGTGTTTTAACACATTTACCGTATGTTAAGTATATAAATGAAAATTGTTATTTATAAAGACTTAGATCAGACCCAGTTATCAAGATTAACGTTTTAATTGTGAACAATTTGTTAAAACTATTTGATAAGGGTCAAGCCAATGGCTGTGACGATAAGAGTTGAGGGAACACCAAAAATGATATGGCGAGAGAAAGACAATGTGTAACCCAAATTGTGAGGAGCTCGGCGAGCTTGCTCGCACACTATCAAGTTCGCCGCCGAGCCCAACAGCGAGAGGTTTCCGGCCACCGTGCTCACCCACGCGAGAACCAGCCACGCCTTCTTCTCCTCCGCCCCCGATATCGCAGCTGCCGATGCCGCCACTCTCCCTCCCAGCAACAACACTACACAAATGACAAATCAGCCACACAAATTCAACAAAAAAGTTTTAAGTCTTTAATGAACATACGCACCAGTGGGTACATTTGAAGCCAAATTGGACAGGCCAAGTATGACAAGAGCAAGAACCGCTAACCCGGTAACCCGATCAGTCCGTGAATGGGGCTCCACAAAATCCCATAGACTACTTGGGATCCCAGTTCTGTTGAATCCATCAACCGTTATAAACATTCCACAAAAGAAAATAAGGAGCGAGTACGATACCTGCACGATTTAAAAAAGACATTTTTTTTCTGTCAGCAAGAAAGCAGGAAAGTTTAAAATAACTCTAATCTAATCTCAAAGGTGATGTGAGAGCTAATTAGTCACCAGGCCACAGTTTAAAGACATTGATTTGATGCTATCTTACCTTTTCCAGGCTTGGTCGAGCGTCCTGGAAATCGAGTACTATCAGAGCAAGAGCAGCAGTAATAGCAGTCCATGACATGTTAAGACCCAGAAGCAAAGAAATCAACATTCCTATGGTAACAAGGTAAACACAAGACTTCCACATCATCCTCTTCCACCGCGTCTTAATGAACTCTCTTCTTTCTGCAGATTCCACAGACACTGCATCTGAATTCCTCGTACGAGCCCTGTGAATCTCACTGTCACTGAAACTTGACCGGTTCCTGAGGTTCTCCACAAGGCTCGGGCTTTGCAAACTCGTAGACTCCAGTTCATGAGAGTTCACAGAACCTGAATGTGACATAGTTGCTGGTGAGAACCGGTGAGAACAAACATCTTCTTCAGCCACAACTTCAGTAGCCACATCTTCTTCGTCTTTCTGTACGGACAAGACCTTCCAGTACATGCATAAGAGAATTGCAGCATTGACACAAACACCGACCAGCATTGCAGGAAGAATCCCTATGAGAAAGCCTCCAAAGGAGATTCCACTTTGTACTGCAATGACAAGGTTTTGCGGGTTACCGATTGGAGTTGCTGAAGAGCCTATGTTAGCACTTGAGGCGAGGGCTAAGAGGAAAGGATGAGGCGGTAGATTGTGTTGCCTGGCAATTTTCAACACAAACTCAGTAAGAACTACACATGAGGTATCGTTGGTGAAGAAAGCGCTTGAAATGGCAGAGATCAAGCAGATTCGAACGAGCAAGTCCTTAGCTCCCATGCTCTTCCATGCTAGTAACTTCCCCAAGTACTTGAACATGTCTGCTCTTTCAAGATAGACACTCACAACCATTGTACCAAAGAGGAGGCCCAGGATTGGGAGATCAATGGCTGCATAGGCTTGATCCGGGGTTATGACTTGGAAGATGACCATGAGCATGGCCCCTAGGAGAGACCCTGCAGTCCTACCGATGGGCATGAATGGGACAGCGGGGAAAACTGCAAGAACCCAGAAGATTGCAAAGGCGATCGAGCCTAAAACGACCTTCACTGTAGGCTCCATTGCCATTTTTGTGATCCCCAAAGCCTTATTTCAGGACAATATGCAGAAAAGTCCTGAACTTTAGCAATGTTGTTTGGAGTCCATAGCAAAGAAGAAACACCCTGAACATGGAAAATGAATTGAGTACTGTAATTCTGTAAGAAATTCACTTCAGGATACTTACTATCTCGCATTGAAGAAGATACATCAAATAGCTAGCAAGAGGAAAAGCTCATAGAGGATTATAATCAAACAGTTGGTGTTCATACAGAGAATCCACAGAGCAGTGCCATAAAAAAAAACCCCAATATCGGTACTTCAGGATAATTAATGGAACTGTATTGAGTTTCTGTTCTAGACTACAAAAAAAAAACCCAGAAAACCCAGATGCAGAAAATCAAAGAGAAGCAATTTCAGCCAGAAAAGCAAGTCAAGATACAAATCAAATACCAAGAGCACGTCAGAAACCAAGCTTCATTTCTGGCCATATCTTTCAAATTTATGTTTATAATCTAAAACTCATAAAAACCCTAGTGGCCCACATGCAAAAATCTCTCATATTACTCAAGAACACCAGAGCTGAAATCACATAAATGGTCTCACCAGATGAAACAGTAAAAGCAGTGACAAAAAGTAATCAAACCCTTCTGCACAGTAACCAATATGATCAACAGGATCTTCTTAGCATGTAAAGTATGGATTTTTTTGGGTACTATCTTCTCAACTGTGGTGGGTTAGATTCTGAAACTTTTGGGGATTGTTCCAAGCATAAGAGTGATGGGTTTTGGCTTCTTCAATCTGCTCACATGTCTGATGAGCTTTTCCTTACACGTCATATTCACATGGTCAACAAGAAAGGCTTGTAATTTATCAGATAACAGATGAAATCTCTCTATCACTCATCTATTTGTTTAGTATATTTTTTGTAGAGAACTAATAAAATTTTACTACCTTCTGTCAGTACCTGAAATGAAATGCATGCATGGACCTCAGTAGATGCGCTTAAGAGATCAATCATGGAGATCATGTACTCTTGATTCTTCTCATTTTCAGTAATCTGGTTTGTCCTCATCCCAGCTAGGACCGCATTTTCCAATTCCTCTTCTTCATGACAAAAATATAAACAAATCATCTCCCACAAATCTAAATGGGAGAATCAAATAATTACCTCCCAAATACTAATATCATTACTTTCAGTTCAATCTCATACATATTAATCTCAAACATCTAATCTCACTATAATTTCAGAAGCAACTAATGTCATTTAATACTAATTAAACTAGATCACGAGTTCTAATCCCATGTGTTAAACCCCAATATAGACTCTTTAGTCATTGTTATATAGTGGCTATTTCTCATCTCCTTACATGAGAGGAAAATAAGATTCCTATATTTATTGGACACAGGCTGTCCTTTGTCTGTGTTAGTCTGCTCTTTTTATCTGGAAGATGATATGGATTTGGCTCTTACCTAACCAACAGTGTATTGCAGAAACACAACCAGCATATCAAGGGCTGGCACAGAACAGATGAGACATAAATGGCATAATTTATGGTATGCTCTCTGATTTGATCAGTCCATTTACATCTCAAATGTAGCTGTTGATGCACCAACCCTGGTGTTTTCTTGTACTTCAATGCTGTTTATGAGCAAGGAGGAACACCAACACAGTGCAGAGGTCTCTAATGGTGGTACTTCATTAATGGTTTCACAATCCATGCTTCAAGATCAACACTAGCATTTAACATGACTGAACCCAAATGCAAATACTGCAAGCCAAAGATGTCAAATTTTTCATACATATGGCATAATAATGTGTTATATTACACATTACAAGAAGAAGAAATCAACAAGACAGGACATGTCTGTAATGTTAACACTATTTCCTGTATTATATAAGGTAAATGTAAAAATGAAAAAGAATACTTTATATCAATACAGATGATTCTACATATGCAGTACATTTCTGGGCATGTGCAGAAGTGAAATGATCATTTCGATGAATTCATCAACATACTCCACATCCCAGTTTGAGAGTTGCATCTCCAAAAGAGTATTACATTCAAGACTTACATCTTACAGGTCAGTAGTCTCAGCGCTGTGATTATAGAGAAGCTACATTCTCTGTTTCAGTGTCAGCTCACCCCCGAATTCAACATAGGGAAGAAAGTCCAGTGGTTGTTAGGCGTACCTTCCTTCACAGGATTAGGCTTATCTGAAACTTCTCCATTTGAGCTATCAAAATTAAACTCTTTGGTTGAGCCAAGAGTGATAGAGCGTTGCTTCCTATAGAAATTCTCCTCTCCCATCTCTTTACAAGAAACTTCATGCATTTCACTGGAAGTTTCACCATACCAGTCCCTTTCTTTTGTACCTTCTTCCATTGTGTCCTGTGGAGATTCTGATATGTTTCCAAGCACCGTGAATGATTTGTTTGCAAGACAGCGTGCAACATCTTCACCGGTCAGCTCAAATGAGACTCTGTGATTGATTACTAATTCATTGTTTTTAGATCCGTTCCCTAAGTTAGCAATCGATGAAGCATTGTTAACCAGAAGAAAAGTTTCCCGGCTGACCGGCCCCACACCATCAGGGGTCAAAGACCCAGAACCCAACCTTGAACCCATCCCTGTACCATCTGGGGTCACACATCCAGAACCCAACCTAGAACCTAGCCCAACTCCATCTGGGGTCAGAGACCCAGAACCAAGCCTTGACCCCCATTTACGAGTGTTAAAATGTTCAAACCCTAAGAGTTTTGGAGCTTCACCTAACCGCAATCCAAGTATAGGGACTCTATCAGGGAAAGGAGATGAGGTGCCTGAGTTGGAGATCACTGAGCCCGGTGATATGAGGTGGCTTCCTGGGCTTCCAGGTAATGGATAAGCCTGCAATTCATAATGTGACCATGCAAACTTCTGATTGTTCCCACTGTTTCTTCGAGTGCGATCAAGAGATGATGTCAGCAGCTGAGCAAAAGGGACTTCCGGGGAAGAAGGCGTGGTCTGGTGCACGGACTCTGGAGGGGGCGTGAGAGGAGCAGTGGATGGTTCAGTGGTGAAGGTAGAGAATACAGGTGGAGAGACTAATTGTGTCTCATAAGTGTAAGGCCCAATGGCAAAGATGGAGGCGGGCCCACCTGGCGAGGAGGCCTTGACAGAAAGGGAAGCGAGGGATAGCAGCCCACCTGGTGATTGGGTGGAAGATGGAGGGCCCGATTGAAGGAAAGATGCAGGGGAAGAGGGAGGGGCAATGAAGGGAATTACCACACTGGTCGAATGGGATGTGTTTGTAGCAACAGAGGCAGGGGCTGAAGCACCTGGCAACACGGGTTCAGGTACAAGAACAGCATGCCCGATTCGCTTTCTGTTTTTATTGTGAGACCCAAAGCACCAGAACATGCGCCAAAAGTTCCTCCAACTTCTTTTCTGCAATTAAGTCAAAAGGAATGTAGAAGTGAGCAAGTAGACAACAGGGTTCATATCTAAATAATGCTTCATATCTCAACTTCTCAAGACTGATTGATAAACTTTTAGCTATGATTATTTGGATTTTTGATTAACAATGACTAGGATTCTCAAGACTGGTTGATAAACTTTTAGCTATGATTATTTGGATTTTTGATTAACAATGACTAGGATGCTCTATCCTATAAGTTGCAACAAATTACCAACTTGCATCATAAGTCATATCCAATTTCTCCATGTGGATGCATAACTCGGGATTTAAAAGAGGGTCACATGTTTGATTGTACGACACGATCACCACATTTATTTGAGATTTCTTGTATATATTTCAAATCAATACAAAAAATTCAATGGCTTATAGTGCATCATAGATCATGAGACAACATGATACCTATTGTAAGGTAATCATAAGCATGTGCATATACACCAATAAGCTAAAGCTAGATTCTAGGTCAAGAAATCCTCAACTCTCTGAATCAAGCATAAGCATAAATAGATCCCAACTCTCATCAACACTCGACTTGCTCATTAAAGCATATTTCCACAACCAATCAGACATAAAAACAGTTCAGCTACTTTACTTTTTATCATCAAAATCTTTACTTAGGATCTTAAATGTGACCTGGACAAAATAACCAATGAGTGCTAGCCAGTGGTGGAAAATCAGAAAATTCAACTTCAACAAAAGAATGCAAAATAACTATTTTTGACCCTCACACAACAAATTAACCAATTTGAGATTACCATATTTAAAAACCAAAACTACAACAAGAAAAAAGATCCAAAATAGTAATTAGTAATTACCATACTTTTAAATCGTTTTCCCAATTTCTAGGTACCAACCACCAAATATAGGCTATATAGCACAAACTTAGCTGTAAATACAATTATAGCTAAAAGGCTAAAACCCCAACAATTTTTTTATAATTATTAGCAAAAGCTAATTCTTAGTTGAACACAAATACCCAACATCCAATTTCATATCTTCACCCACATTTTCGCATCTACCAAACAAAAGGTAAAGGAACTAAAAACACCCAGATAGAAAAGCAACAAAACCCATCAAAGATAAGCAAGTATGCATCACAAATAACCAAATACAAATCATCTCCCTCATTTTCCCAGAAACCAAACAGTGCAAAAGGAATTGAAAAGGAAAATACTAGCCAATAACAGCATAACCCACCAACAAAAACAGCAAAACAAATCGATAACACAGAAAAAAAATCAGAAAGATGCAGATTGATGATCGTACAGGAGATGCGGTGGGCTGGACTCTGGCATCTGCTGAGACTATAGCAGAGGCTGCGGCGTTCACTGTGTCAACGGTGTCGTTGAGGCTTGTCATGCTGGATTTGGGAACATGTGAAAGGTAGGTTCTCACTTCTCAGGGCATGGAAATTGGAAAGGTAAGATGTGTGAGTTCGATCCAGAGATGGAGATGGAAATGAGAGAGAAAGTGAAGACGAAGAAGAGAGAGAAGCAAAGGCTGTGATTATAATAACACTAAACTAAACAGCTCTCTTTCTCTCTCAAGTCCTTATCTCTCCAGTTTTTCTCCATTTTGCTATAATTTCGCGCCACCTCAGCAAATGACGAGCGGGGCCCACCACTATAAGAAAAATTATATTATAAAAAATCTCAATCAAAAACTGAAAGAAACAGCGATCTAAAAAAATATTGATTCCTTTATTTATTTTTTAAAATTAACAAATGTATGCTTTCAACAACACAAAAATTAACAAATGTAAAAATCCAAATAAATACGAGTAAAAGGTGATTTTTTTTCTTCTTCTTTTTAACGTGGATTGATACATACTTAACAAATAAGTAAAGATCTGATCCAACAACAATTATTGACGAAAACAAAAATAAATTAAGGTATGGTGGCATAGAAATAAAAGCATATAATAATAAATGAATTGACATTTTTACCCCTGACATTGTATTTTTGCAGGTGACTTTAATGGCAAAACCAGAAGAGTTGGAAGAAGGTGCTGTGATGTTCGTGTGATACTCGTGAACCTATCTTTAATTTGGTCTCGTTGTTCCATTATTACCCTCTGATTTGCACGTTACTATGGTGACCTTATTTGATGTGGCGGACCCCACATCCCCATTATGCCAACAATATAAATATTAAACCAAGTGTTTCATCAAAATATATATATATATATTAAGCCAAGTGCATAGCATAACTTACGATATTATAAGTTTTATCTGGACATGTGTTTTAAACATTTTTGAAAAGGTTTAGATTAATCTCTCATACAGTTTTTTTGTCCTTAAATGTTGTAGCAGGTAAATATGAAAACATTCTTTTTTTGAAAACATGTAATGCTAAAAAAAAAAATGTATTCATGTTTGACGGGTCAATTTGGTCATTTTCATAATGTTTAGGGTACGTGTTCAGTATCTAAGATAAAACTAACAACTTTCATACAAAATAACTAAAGATGCGTTGAATTGTAACATAAAAATATCGATTTATATTAACTAAACATGAGAACGCCTGCCTATTTATGCAAATCCAAAGTATGAAAGCTCTTTTTTATAAATTTCCTCTAAATTATAATCATAAATTTAAATATTTTAAAATACAAGTTAAAACGGTTTATATTAATACAATCAAATAAAATAATCATGTAAGACTTGCTCGACTCATGCCTGACCTTGACAATTTAAAAGATAAGATTTTATTATTTCGTAAACTTGACCAATTCAAGTTATTATTTATTTGTGTTATAGGAATCAAACAAAAACTAACTAGCTGACTATATTTTAGGTTTTAATAAGCAAATATGATTAATTTGGAGGGTTAAAAAAAGATGTGTGCACGTGTGCAGATGCATCCGCTCGTGCGCATGATAGGGACATTGCTCTATCTCTTTCTGTTCCGTTTTATTTTAATTCTTTTTGAAAGAATTATTGCTTATTATTATTATTATCTTTATGCTTTTCTGATAATGACATCATATACAATTCACACATCTAAAAGAGGCTTTCTCTTCTTTTTCTTGGGACTCTCTGCCTTTTGATATTTTTACTTTTTCACTGAATTTTGGACACTTCTTATGATGAATCACTTTTATAGATTCTGTTTACTTCATGCAAACACATGACGAGGAGAAAGGAATATATAAATAGAAAGAAATATTACTTCTTTTAGTTTTACTAGTGTAATGCACGGACACGCGGTGTTACCGATAATATCTCGTGTTCAAAATACAGTATTGAACGGGCACGCACACATCTTTTTTGAGACACCGATATAACTCATTACATTGACACATACGTATCCGACTCCGAGTCAACTTAGTTTTACTAATGCATAATATATTGTTATTTAAAACCAGACAAACGATGCCCAAAAGCCACATGGCAAAAACGACATCAGTACATAAGTTTGACTAAAACGACATTAACATAAACAATGTTGTAAATGGATAGGAAAACCTCCAATATTGTTTGACTTCATAATTATCTTATGATTATTTTGTTAGACCATTAAGCAACCTCATCACTTTCAACCAAAGAACAAACAGAACCCATTTCAGTCCTTCTAAGAGCTAAAGACTAAAGCATAACATTCTTCTCTAGAAATGATACTAGTTACAATATGCAAAGAAGTTCTCAGGTTTTCATGGCTGCCATTTTGTACAGAGACACTCAAGAAGCTAATCTTAACACACAAAAATGAGAATCAAACACGTGGCATTTTCATCACTTATCTTTCATTTTTGGGTTTTCATGCATTGCTTTCTGGCTTCTGGGGTGCAGGCGTAGTAGCTGAAGCAGCTGCCTGAACTTGTTCTGAGACCAATGTCAAAAATTAAAACTCGCAGTTTGAGAGAGACAGACGTGGAGAGGGAGAGAGAGTTAGAAACCTTGAGACAGAGTTTGAGGTTGTCCTGAAGAAGGTGTCTCAGGCGTCTCTCCCTGTTGGGCAGCAACTGCTTTTAGCTGCTCCTCTGTGAACTTCAGATACTCTACGGTAGTGTACGCTGGTTTTGGCAGGGGAGCATCGTCTGCAAATGTAAACACATTTTCTTAATCAAACAAACAAAGAGAAAGCTGTTTGCGGCTATTCAAATGATTCGAGTACTTTTATTACTTACTGGGGTCAACTGTAGTCTGAGAATCCTCAGTGCTGGCAATTGATGGAAAGTTCGTTCTGTTGGAGTTGTACATGCTTTGTGAAGGATATGTAATGTCATCAAGACCAATTTCCTTTTCAAGGGTGCTCTTAAACATCCTAGGGAAAGGACCATAAGGGAAGAGTATTAGTATCATTAGTTCTTCCTTTCAATTGGTCTAACTGCATAAGACTCAAAGTTGAAGCTGAAAGTTATATGCAGAAACCTGTAGCTCTCTAATTGTGGGTTGAAACGCAAGTAAAGTTATCCCCAGGTTACAAGCACCCTGCATATACAAGAGTGTAGAAATCAACACAGGAACAAAGTAGTTAAAGAACAATAGTAGCTTGATCCTGCAAGAACAGAACCTGGGAGAAGTATACAGCAAAATCATTCAGAGTCTCGACGCTAAAAATTACTGTATCTGGGAGTTAATAAGTGACACTTACAGTTGAATCTCTTAAACTATATGTTTTCCTGTGACTAATTGCCCGATATAAACAAAATGACAGTAAACTGTAAGGATTTGTGCATGGACGGAGGTGGTATTAACTCTAAGGTAAATCAGACACAACCCTACTTTTTTCACTCAATATTTGTGAACTCAGTGACAAGAATTTGTATCACCTACATGACAAAGGAGGAAGAACCCTTAGAAGGTGTAAAAATGAAATATGAACGTTCAAGTCGGCTCTCCCACCCAGATATAGGTTTATCACAGATGGTGGATGTACATAAATTCCAGGGTTTTCTGATAAAAGCCAGTTTCTTTCACAAAGATATAGCATACCCGTTAACTACAGATTGAAAATTTATCTCACTGTTGCTGATTTCATTAAGCGTTCCTTCAAATTCTACCTTTGTTTTTTGTACATCAAATTTACTTAGCAGGGTTCTAAAACATTATGTTTCATATATATCAAATTATTGAAGCAGGCAAAATGTTAAACAGCAAGCTTCTATTGGAATCGAAAACAAACTAACCTCAGCAAGACCTTTGGGACCAAAAACCAGCAAAGCCACCACTCCAATCACCAAAGCTTCAGGAGCTCCGACTCCAAACAGAGATGTATAAGCAGCCCCTTTGCGCCTACTTCTCCTCTTCTGCACTGCACCACCGATCATTCTATAACTTTCAGCACAAGATAAAAGTAAAACACCAAATATAAATATAACCCATTTCAATTTAGACACAGCAAGCACATAAATAAACCCAAATGAGAAATGGTACCTAAATTTAGAGAATTCGGAGGTTTCACTGAGATACCAAGAGACCTTAAACCATTCCACGGAGAAAAGGGGCTCAGACCCAGTGCTGGAATCCATTTGGAGGGTCTAAAGTTCGGAACTTTGGGGTATGAAATCAGAGAAGAAGATAGGGAACAGGAAATGGTTGGTTTTGGGTAGGTGAAGGAGGAAGATGAAAAGAACGACGTCGTAGTGACACCTGAAATTGACGAGACTATGAGAGTGCTCATTGTTCTGGGTTGGAGCTGGAGTTCTTGGGTTTTGCATATATTATAGGGAACGAAGAAGAGATAGATCAGAATTTTTTTATCATGCCATTTGTGTCTGAGAATCAAGGGTTGATCTTTTGTATCAGCTTTGAATTGAATCCCAGTCCAAAAGTCAAGATTACACTTGTTTGGCCTGGTTTTAAAACTTCATTGAACTCTACTTTATACCAGAATGATAGGGACATTGGTTAACTATTCGACTTTTATGAGAAAAAATGAATGTTTACGAAAATAATAAATAAACAAGCCACTTCATGGCACGTTTCTTTGGAATATTTTCAGCTACATCATATTCATTGCTCTGTGAGTCTCAAAATCGAGAAAATCTCCGTTTCCATTTGCCGGCCCAGCATAACCATACATCTCAAAAAACTTCCCCTCGGACATTATTTTGCCGCCTTCCCGGCCTCTGAACCCTTCCATGGTCGCAGGCCATGGAGCCGGAGTCGAAGGGTTGGAGCTCGAGGCTTCTTGATTCATACCGAGAGCATTCGGGTTCTGGGGTGAGTTCCCGGTAGGCCTTCGGTTCGATGAAGTGGCAGTCGTCAGAGAAATGGATGCTGATTGTTGCTGCCCCATTTGCTGCTGGTTCTTCATTGGGGATTTGGGCCGGAGAGACTCGATTTCAGGGGTTGTAACCACAAGATGAGGTGCCTCTGGAGGAGGGTTTCTTCCTCCACCTCCTTGCCAGACTTTCCCATCCTTGTCGGCAAAGTTCCTTATATATGACTGTCAAGTCATTGAAAAGCCAAAAAATCAGAGTGATCATAATGAGATGAAGAATTTAACTGAGATTCATTTTGTTCCAAGAGGAACATTGCATCATTACCTCACTGTTGAAGTTTGATGATGATAGTCCTTTGCCAACAGTCAGCCAACCTGATCGAATATTGTGGTCTTCACCAAATAGCTCAAGCCTCCGACGACCAAGAGAAAAATGTTCAACTATTCGATACATATCTTCGGGCTTTCTGGTTGAACCTGTGGATCATTTAGTATATAACTTGTTCAGTATTGTTACATTTTTATGCATGCGTTCTTCAAGTATCAAGTGGACAAGAGCAAGCCAAGGATTGTTGATTTACAACAGGACCACTAACCATAAGGAGGTTCTTCAGCAATGATAACATCAGTGTCAATGTTGGCATGGATTATGTGACCATCAGTACTTCGACGAACAGTTCCTTTTATGCCCATCAAGCAGTGTTCCTTTATCATGGTGACAGATGGAAACAGTTGAGTGAATAGAAGATTGTGTTTAGTAAACGCAAATAAGATGTAAACATTTAGAACAAAGAAGACACTGACCAACCTTTGAATGCTGAAACAATGTATGAGAATCATGTCGTAGACTTGGAGTTGCAGTGGTTTTATTTGTTTTCACCCAACAAATATCTTCACACCTACGGAATCCCCACTGCAGCATCAAGAAAAAACAACTCAAAATAGGAACGCACGTTGATGGTTGATTGTTACTGCATGTAAATTTTCCCTATAGATGGACCTTGGAGTCCAATATGGGGCATCTCATTTGCATTTAGAACTCACAGGAGCCATGGAATTACTTGAAAGGTTTCAAACATCAGGCTCTCATTAAAAACTGATCTTATAAGTTATACCTTCTTTAGACATTGACGGCCCTGCTCAAGGCCCACTCCATCTCCAACCCACAGGAAGATAAAAGAAGGCGTGTCTGCTATAGCCTGCATAGAAAGGAAAATTGATTAAATCTCAAGTTAAACATATACATTCATGAATACACATGACTTTCCATGATTAGTTCTAGATAAACTGTTCCGGAGGTGCATAAGAAAAGTTCCAAGTGCAGTATTAAAGGTTTGACTGCATGAAATAACATATATTTATATCGTGGTTCATTGGAGAGAGATCAACGCTGCCTGTCAGTACCATGACTGTTGTGTACGTCCATATAACATTAAGCATAGAAAAGAAAACATGAAAGCCCACTGTTGTGAAGCCAATTGCAAGAAGATATTTGTGAGCATATTACCTCAATCTTAAGATTTAATATTTCTTCAAATGTCCAGTATTCCATATGGTCAGCAACACCAGGAGCTCGGTGAACATATTCTTCCCAAGGAGGGTCAACAAGAATGACATCAAACTTGGTCCCAAAGAATTCTGGTGAGAGCTCAAATTCACGTAGGTCACACTTGTAATACATGGGTGCAGAAGCAGATTTAGCTACGATCTCATCCTTTTTCTGTATAAGCTCCCTAAGCTTTGGGTAATCCTCCACAACATTTGTAAGCTCAAGCTCCCTGATGAAATTCTGTGGTCTCATGCCAGTGTCCACAAAGTTTTGAGAGTAATCATTCTGCTCACCCCTAGAGGGAGCTTTACCAGGAGGTCCACCAGACCTAGGAGGAATCCAACCCCCAGGTTTATCAGGTTGTGTCCCTCGTCCAATTGGCCCGGCGGCATTAAATCCAGGGCCAGCTATGCTTGGTGGCATTCCTCTTCCAGGACCTGATTGGTTAAAATACATAGCAGAGTTCGGTGAATTCCCCATATTAGGAGGAAACCTTGGGCCTGATGGCCCAGGCGGAACAGGTGAAAGGCCGGGTGGAACAGCTAGCATATTCATATCAACACCTCGAGCTCCAGGCCAGACAACAGGTGGGGTAAATGGTTGAATGAAAACACCTGGAGAGATAGGAGGCCCAGGAGCTGGTGACATATTAGGGTTAAGTGGCTGCATTGATCCAGGTGGTGGCATTCCAAGAGGTCCAAAAGGTGATCCCATCATGGATAATGGAAGACCAACTGGTTGATTGTCTCTTCCAGTGGGCCTACCCCTTCCTCCTCTTCCTGCTCTATTTCCTTTAGTTCCTTGCATTTGATTTCTGCCAAAAGATCCTGAATCCTGGTTTCCATATGGAGGCTGTGAACCACCACTAAAACTTTGACCTCCACCAGAGCGGTTGGACATGCCACCTTTTTGGCCTCTTCCTTTCCCTCCCTGATAGTCAGAGTCATCCCTCCATGAATTTTGATTACCATCATCTATGTATCTTTCCTTTGAATCATCACCTGCAGGCCCAGGCCCATGTGTGTCAGTCCTCCTTGACCTGTCTTCCCGCAGATTAGCCCATTCTTCACTATTTGGTGCCAATTTTATATCAGATTGTTGGCCAGCTTCAGTCCCCCTACCAAAGTTGGACCCAGACTCAAGTCTTCCATAATCAGGCTTCGTTTGGATCTCTATCACATCATAATTCTCGTTAGAAAAATTTGACAAAGTTTTTACAGCTTCACCTCTGTTCCCATCTTTTCTATTGCCAGAGCGATGAGGCCTTTCATTGTCTATCCTCTCGCGGCCATGCCTTGAGAACTCCCAATCTCTTCCACGGTCATACCCAGCATCCCCATCTTTAGGCTCTTTATCAATACTACCTGACTGCCTTCTTTTCCAGTTCTCCTTGGAAGTTTCTCGATCTCTGGTACGGTCACTCCAGCTGTCATCTCTTCCTTTTGATCTATCATCCCTGTAAGCATCCTTATCTAGTTCCTTGCGCTTGAGATCACTGCTTCTTTCATAATCCTGCTCAGAATGTTCTAATTCCTGATGACGTTTCCCACTCCTTTCGGGGGTCCTTGATCTTTTATCACCTGTTTCCCTCACACTTCTATCTCTTGTCCATGTTCCATCTTCATCAGTATTTAAAGATCTCTCTCGTCTCTCTCCAATGTCACGACTAGAGGGGGTTTTCTGCTGTCTGTGCTTCTCGCTTTTCTCCCTACCAGATCTGTCTTCACGAGCACTAGGACTAGCCCTGTTATCTTCTTCTACAGCTTCTGATCTACTTTTACTCTTACTCCTTTCAGAATCTACTCTTCTCTCTTCCTTGTTAGATTTCACCAGCTTGTCGCTGTTTGAATCTATGCCCCTGCTTTTACCCTCACTGGATTCATTCCTTGCAGATGCTATTTTCTCGGGAGCAGATTCATTCTTAGGATCAGATACCTTTCCACTTCTTGGATCAGATCTCTCATGGCTGCTTTCTTCAGCTTTCTTGTTAACATCAGGGTCGTCCCATCTTCTCCTTGTGCTTCTCACTTGTTCAGAAGAACCATGGCCCTTCTCGCGGCTATTATCCCTCTTTTCAGAATACTTGGAGTCTCTGTCCAATGTTTTCTCAATCTCTACATCATGGAATTTTTCATCTTTATTTTTACTTTTATTCTGAGAATTGTCTTCCTCGGAAAACTTCGAGTTCATTTTTCTACTCTCACTCTCCTCATTTCGACTATGCCCTCTACTCCCCAGCCTATCTACACCATCATGTCTACTATCTAATTCTGAATCTTGGTAGCAACTACTCAACTGTTCCAAAATGCTCTCTTCTGGTTTTTTCTTCAGCAGCTTAGAACGCAACTCTTTTCTAGTATCAATATCATCTTCATCACTCCCAGCTCTGCCGGAGCCACCAGATCTCTTACGACTCTCATTTCTGTCCCCAGAACTTCGCCTTCTTCCACTGCTGCCCAATCCTTCCCCTTCATCTCCATTTCCAGGCTTTGATGACTTGCTTGACCTGTGCTTTCTCTTATCATTCCCCTGCCATTCCTCATCATCTCCGTCCCGTTTCACATAACCCTGACTGTGTTCAGGTGAATCCATTACAGGCAGTGAAACCTGAAAATAAACTGCTTCTGCTTTGAAGATTGTACTAAAACCTTGTGCTGATTAACATCAATTCCTTGCAGCTTTCTGTTAAGAGAAGGTAAGCACACATAACCTCGTGAGAAAGATTGTGATATTCACCTCTGCCAGCAACAAATAACAAATGATGTTCCTAATAGCTTGAAGTTGGCATATGTGACTATGATATTTGTGTAAGGAGACAAAACAGACAGTTTTTAGTGCTGTACCTGCCTATTTAGAACATCAATGTTGACCAATACACCTAGCTGATGACATATATTCAAGAGATATCTCCAAAACACAACAATTTAATTCAAGAGCTATTTCCAAAACCCTAACTAACTCAATTTCAAGCAAAAAAAAACATACACTATAGTCAGCCATACATACAGATCCAAATATCAAGCATGTAGTAGCCACATGACTGACCATAATAATAAACATTTGGATGTAGCATACATGATTATTAGCACTACAGATAATAATTAAAAAAAATATATCCAACCAGCATATTGAGGCAAATTAATGGTAAAATGGTCGATCTTTCTTTTTTATATGACTAAGTAATGGTAAAATGGACTTCCCTGGGCTATAGGACACGACTTGTAAAATGCTATCAACATCTTACTCATTCCAAATCTCATACTGTAATGTAACAAAAGTTACCTAGGAAGCTTGATAGGAACATATGATGATACTGCTAGCGTATTATTCATATTCCTATAATTGATACCATTTGTTTGCTTTGGCCAAACCAGTAATAATGACAACAAGAAGAAACTAATTGTACCATCACACAGATCACAACCAAACTATTGCTCACCAGCTGAATTCAAACTCAGGACACAGCAGAGGTAGCATTTGCCTTTTCTTATGCTCTCAAGTCCCAGCTTACCTATACCCCTTCTCTCTTCTACATCTACATATGATAATGTAATTATACATACACGTCAATAGACTAAATACACATAGGCAGACACACATCTCTCTCTAGTTGATAAGCACATCTCTTTTCTGCCTCCACACATAATATTTTAACTATACAGACACATCAATATACACAGGCAGACATACATCTATCTCTAGTTGATAAGCACATCTCCACGTGTCTTACTCACACCCACACCCGCACCAGGTCTTGGGCTTATGTCTTATGGCCCTGATTATTCCATCTACATTGTCATTGAAGCTTTCTCTTGTCTTCTCGCTGCCCTTACACCAGCAACCACAGGTTTGTTTCACCAACCACAAAATCATTACTTTTCCTCAACATTACAAGGATCTTGACATCCTTTGGAGATTGGTATAATACTATCAGGATGTCAAAGAAGCCCATAATACGTTCAGATACTCTAACGACATCGACCACTATGTCCCCTAATTTGTTTCCATCGGGATTAGTTATATATACTAAAATGGCTAATACAGCAAACAAAGAGCATCCACGAAAGCAAAGTTTAAGAATACGTTTTAAGCCTCAAGGCGGTCCGAGGCATAAGACTCGACATTACCCGAGGCGTAAGCCTCGACATTTCCTAATAATATTCATGATATGTCCACATTTACACATTTTGTCAAGTAACTTGAACCATAACATTCATCAGAGCTTCAAACATACAACTAAATAACAAAGTTGCAAAGATCATACTATCATGTTTAGCAAACTAAATAATAAATAATCACAGTGAAAGAGGATCACCCCGTATTACCCTTTTTTGCATCCAAAATAGCCTTTAGTGGTACCATTGTTCATAATAGAAATTTTTGCAGATGTAAAATTTCAAGAAAATCCAACATCTGAACTTCAAAGAGAAACCAAAAGCATGCAAGACATCCATAATAAATTAATAAATCAAGATTTCTTCAAGATTTTCAACACAGATTTCAACAACAATGCTCCAAAAACTGTCTTGAACTAAACCAATCAAAAACATCAACACAGATTTCAACACACCAAAGGATGGCCGGACGGCGACAGAGAGGACCGGCGACGAGTGGACGGCGAGGACAGGCGACGGTGGCAGCTGCTGGAAGTCGTGCTCGGGAGCATTGGGGTTGGGTTTGCGAATCGAAGAGGAGTTAGGGTTTTTTTTCCTTCTGTTTTTGGCTAATTAAAACTTAGTTTTGGGCTCTTTTTTAATTTTTGTTGGGCCAGCTTATGTTTTTAGATAATTAGAAGCCCAAACCCTACTTATTTGCTGCAGCCCACACGAATATAGCACAAAATGAAGACATTTTTCTGAGGCGTGCGCCTCGCCGCTAGCACCTCGCCTCGCCACTGTCCAGGCGTACGCGTCGACAGATCCACCTGAGGCTTACGCCTCCATTACGTTTTCCAGCCGCCTCAAACGTTTTTTTAAACCATGGTTATTGGTTAGCACAAAAATACTGTTATAAATGAATCTCAGTGTTTGAAAAGAACCAAATAGAAACTGTGCAGCATGACTCGTGAAAATAACAACAAAACCATGAATCATTACCATCAATTTGTTTTTGAATTCCGCTTTTTATAGTTTTAGACAATGGGTTTGCTTTCTTCATCTCTGTTTCACCAATAAGAAGAGCTTCAGATTGTACAAGACCCTCAGCTCTTTGAAAAACAAGGCGACGGAATGTCAAATCTCCAGACGACGAAAGATGACTGACATCAACATCAGCATTTTCATATACCACATCTTCAACTGTTATTTCTCCAGTTAAGGAAGATGTGACCTGCAGAAACAGGCAATTAACAAGAATAATAAGAATACAATGAGCGAACTTTGAAATGTTTTATGTCAGCTGCGAGAGATTAATACGATACTTAATCATCAAAAGGTATAAAAGACCACAATTGAGGAAGAGAGCCACTCCCCACCCAAGGTTCAAAATTCATGAACACTCACAAACTTTGCATAATGGCTCATTTTTTTATAAGAAGTTAAACAAAAAGGTATCAATAAATAAAGAATCACAATGCATTCATAAGAGAGAAGCAGAAAGGGACCTATCATTAAATGATTATAAAGCCACAAGAAATTGGAATGCCAACAACTATTATTCAGATTTGAACTTCGGTTCTGTTTAAAAAACTTCAAATTTGGCATCCTAGTAGAACACCTCATTTTAAACTGATAGATGTGCCCTTACACATTCAGCCATACTTTGTGTTTCATTGTACAACACTTGGAATAATTTCAATAATATTGCACTGCCACCTAGCTATGGTCAACAAAATACAGAGTTTGTTGTGGCAGACTGGCAGTAGTACATATATATAGCGATTACTTGTAAACATAACTACGAGACAAAACCATATGGACATAATGCATAAACAATGCAAGACTTTACAATCTCAGGGGGGAGATGGATTAGAGGCTAAGTTGTGTAACAGGCTTAACCTTGGGTATGAAATAAAAGCATCTTTAGACTCTAACTTGAAACCAAACTAATCTATACTTTGGCTTTTAGTAACCATACTAAACCTACATGTAACTGTTTTAATTACATACTAAAAACAGAGTTTTAGCTTATGATCATATTCAGTAATGTGCACACAATGTACACATATAATTAAATAAATAAAGCTCCTAACTAATTGCTTTTATACAAACTGGCCGAATGTCAGTTTCTAGTAACTTGATATATGTAATAGCAAGTACCCATAACTTCATAGAAGATGAAGTAACAGTAAAGTAGCGTAATAGGAGAGGTATGGACCTGGTGAACAGTATTTCGATGTTTAATCCCATCACCTGCCATCATGAATCTGTATATGAACATAAAAACACCTTAAACACATAGTTGAGTGGAGGCTGATTCAGTAACCAAAAATCCTAAAACCATGCGAAATGATGATTTTAACCTTATTGCCACACCATAAAAATCAGACAGAAATAAAAAGACCACTGACAGTATAAAAGAATGATATGACAAAGTATCATGTTGTGATGAGACAGGCCCAGATTAATATTTGGATGCCGCTGTACTCATATTAGTCCATGACAAAATAATTTGGTAGCATCATGTCCTCATACAAAATTATAGTCCAGATCCAAACTCAGACACATGAGAGCAATAAGGCAATAAAAAAATTAAAGTTTTCACTCACTTGTCGATTTTCCAGAAACTTGTAGCTTTTCCAGTAACTCAATTATATTATATAACTACAATGTCAATTGCTATACTTATGAAGGATAAGTAACATACGGAATTTGAGCTTCATTGTCGTCTTTTCCTGGTGCTAACTGTTTAACCAGAGGAGACAAATCTGCCTATAGACAATCAGTTTAGAAATAAATACCACCAAATGAAAAGCAATAGCCAAATCCAAATGTTGTAATGTTATAAAAATATACAAGCTGAAGAAAATAATACCTGAATATCATCTAAGCTTGCATTACTGTGGCTGCTGTCTAATAAAACCTAAATTCATCACATAATTTTTTTTGAGAAGTCAAATAAAAATGCACATACATAGATCCAATAGGTTCTAGGCAACAACAAAAGTTACCATTATCAAACGAGCTGCCTTTGAGCTTTCAACTACCATCCATTGCCCTTCCTCTGAGGAGAAGAGCCATTCATGAGCCCGAGTCTGAAATATAATACGCAGTTACATATTTGCAACAGCAAATACACATTTTCATATCTAGTTAAATTTACAGAAATTAATTAAACACATATACAAGCAAAAGAGATTAAAAAAAACTTCCAATGTTCATAGTTCACCTAATGCATGTTTATTTGCAGAGAAGTTTCAACAATCATATATGTAATGTGCCTTCATGTGCATATAAAAAAAAAAAAAGGAAGCCATAGTAAGCAGAAGATTAACAACAAAGTGAACTGATTAGCAAAAGTGTGTTTCCCTCCACTCTATTATTTCTTTGTGCCAAATACATAAAGTAACTTGTTATAAGATGCCGATAAAAAAAAACTTATTATAAACTTGGGAGTCCTGGAAACAATCAGGCTGAAACAGCTTTGACCTTCTAATAGTGCTATGCTCAAGTACATGAATATTGTCTTAACTTGATATAAGGTGGGAAGAAGAGGAAAAATATGCACATTTCATTTAATTATTTCCTGTAAAGACAATGACTCAGAAAACAACACAGCTTCTTTTCAAGTGAATTCGAATTTCTATAACGCAAATGGGGTGAAAGTTTTTCTCCGAACTTGTCAGGTAGAATGGTACAAAGGATAAACATTCAACAATAACTCATGTAATATAATAATTCAAATCAGCTTCAACTTAAAAAAACAATGTTTAGGGGCAACCGTTGAGCGTAATGTGAAGGATTTGCGCATGGCCAAACCTATCCAGACAGTAGAAAATACACACCACTCAATTTCCATTCTTGAAAAGAAAAGGCCCATGGTTTTTACCTTTCCCATTATGACTTCCTATAATATTTTGAACGACCAATTTCATCAGAATAGTCTGCTTTTAAAAAAAGCTTCTATTTGTAGATTACCAAAAAAAAAAAAGGATGTGGCTGCTTCAGTTCGGAGGCAACCAGTCCATTTATCAGCTACCTTTCAGATTGCAATATAAAGCACTTTTCCTTTCTTGCGTGACTGCATGGTATAGCTTATCACTTATTTACTGAGTGCATGCAAATCAAGCAGATGCATTAGCACACACCTTGGGCACTATAAAAACTCCACAATGATAGGAGAATGAGCCAGACTGCTGCTGGGCATCAAGAAGAACAGCTCTGTATCTGAAACGAGATCCCATTTGTCCACCCAAAGTAAGCTCAAATCGGCGACCTGAGCTTAGCTTCGTAAGATCCCCTTTAGCTCCTAGTTGTAGATCCTCGAGAGAGCACCGTATGTCAGAACCATCAGAGTATTCTCTTCGAATCCGATTTTCTTTTTCAAGAGCTTCATTCAGTCCAGAGGCCTAAAAACATAGCCAGTAACTCCAGTCAAGCTTTCAAGAGATTGAAATCCTAGACATTCCCTCCAACATCATATAAGTGTTACAGATTAGAGGTCAAATACAATTCCAATGGGGGCAATCTAGCTCCCAACTCTGTGGAATTTCATGAAGGGCAAGGAAACAGTCATAGCATACGTATTATCTTTTACTTGTTCTGTCAAGTGTGAACACTGATTGTACATAGTATTTGTTGTCATATAAAGAACAAGTCGGCCACCAATAGAGATAGGCAAGCCATTTTTACTAGTACCTGGTTTGCATTGCAATTAAAAGATGAAAGGTTGAATGATGATGTTATCTGGTGTGACAAGGTAGAAGTCTCTTTCTCAGCAACCACCATAAAGGTCCTGTGGTTAGATTGACTAGATTTTTGTAGAGGAATGGCATGAATGCCAATATTCCACCCGAAACGGAACATAGAGAAAAGCACATCTGGGCATGGGGAAAAACAGACACATTACAATTGGCAGACACAGTTGATCAAGATATATATGACATAAAGGAAAATGCCCATAATAGAGAGATATAAAAAATTATCCCCCTGGTACAAGGAAAACTGTAGAGTGAAAGACACACATACCTAGGACATAAGATTCAGCCAATGTAAGACAAATAAATTTACCCCCAGACTTCAGAACCCTTTTCACCTGTGAATATGATCCGAACAGAATGAATCAACAGAGAATAAGCACATTTCATGACCATTTAAACAAGATATATATATATATATATATACACACACACAAACACGAGAGAACAAACTGTAAGTTTATATGGAAGTATATGACACCTCTGATAAATATCCAATCCCCAGTTTTGGGCCAAGCTTTGGCTCCATGAGAGCATCTATTCCACCCTTATCAAGAACAGCATCAAAAGTCTCATCCATGAACTGGTAAAATAGGAGCACAACATGTTAAAGAATCAGAATAGCACAGAATTGTCCAAAAACGATCAATCATATTCATATGTTGGGCATGACAATTGGTTGAAAGATAAGTGAACTTCTACACGGTTCTAAGAGGTTTAATAGATACCACTCGACCTGATTTAATGGACAGCTCTTTTTTTTCATTTTTATTTACTATTTTAGTTTCTTTTTTGTTGATGACACACTTTGAGTTCCCAAAAGAACATGAATACACCTACAAACCCAAACCCAATTACGTTAAACAACACAGATTCATTGAAATGTCTCAGGTTCAAGTTATATGCAACTTGGCGGAGAAAGGTGATATTTTTATTTAAAAAAATTTGATCACTTGTTTTTTTTTTTTTTGAAAAGTGATCACATGTTAATTTTGCTTGTCCTTACATTTGCTGTAGGATTAAGAATTCATCACTCACTCCCCTATAGCTATATTGCCTTTTGCCAGTCTATGCAGTCTATATGGAAAAGACTGCAAAGTTGAACTTGAACTTTGTCATTTTCCAACACATCAAAACTAGGGTACATATCACACATTGTGTTTCCTCATCTACATGTTTTTCATCTTCTAAACATCCAATTCAACTATTTTTTGTTAACCTCGAAGTGCTGAAGTATACAACTCAACCATTTCCAAACCTACAAGTAGTATCAGGCTATGACTTTCATCTTCTATTCCACACAATACAAACAATTCTTAAGAGCCCCAACATTTCCATTCCCTGAGCTGATATTATTAACTACTAGGACATCTTATCACAGCAATTAAACATATAAACGGGAGACAGAACCTGCATGCTGGTAATGTCCATGACGCGCCACCGCATACCAGGGCGCTCGCGGACGTTGCGACGGAGCATGTCAGAGATCACAACTTTGGAGAAGTCGACGTTGGTAATAGCACGGAAGCCAGAGTCATAGAGGTGCTCGGAGAGGCGAGAATTGCCGCAAGCAGGGACGAGAATCTGGGGCGGCTCCGGCGGGGAAGGAGAGATAGAAGGGAGGTGGGAAAGGAGAGGGTCGCGGAGCTGAGGCCACTCGGCGTACCACTCGAAAGCCTCGTCGGCGCCGCGGATGGTGAAGAATTTGTCCCAGTTCTCTTTACTGGTGAAGTCGCCGAGGGTTTCGTAAAGAGACTCGGGCCGTGCTTGCTGCTTCTTCTTCTGGCTCTGGCCCTTCTTCCCCATGTCTGGTTTCAGGTTCTTCAGTTCAGTTGAGTTCACTGCCTCGGGAGTTTCTGGTTTCTGTGTAGGGTTTTGGCACTAGGCGAAGGAGTCGTTTCACATGACTATCTTAATAAATGAAAAATATATAATTTTTGAAAATAATAAAATGAAACATATTTAGAAAATGTTAAAGTACTTATGCTATTTAAGGATGACAAAATATCTCTACCTCGATATTACGAACACAAGAATAAAAAGCGAAAATGTTGTCATAGAGTTAGTGAATAAGGCAAAGTGGGAGACATGTGTCGTGCAGGTACATCGCCTCCTACCTAGCTTTTAGATCGTTTCTGTTGCAGCGATTATACGAATTTCTGTTGAGCTGTAACATACTCCAAACTGCCCCGGCACGCTAGATATAAGTCACATTTAGCAAAAGGAATGGTTGTTGAATCTTGTAATTGCTTAGTTGTAGCTTAGTTCCTTCATAGCTGAATCAATACAATCCATTTTCCCCAATTTCTCTCAAATTCGTTTCTAGTTTCGATCCAAACTCGTTAACAAACGCTACAAGTGGTATCAGAGCCACAGTTCAGTGACACAATGACGAAGATCACGGATGTGAAAGAAATCGCAAGGCACACTGATGGAACAGCAAGACACGGAGAGGCCACGATGAGGGCCATGGATGTGAAGTTCGACAAACTCGATAGTATCCTTCGGAGCTTCATGCAGGCCATGGAGATCAGCACAGCAAAAGACAGGGAGCTACTCTAAAAGCTTCTCGGGAATCAAGGACCGGAGAGGCAGAAAGACAAAGGGCCAGCAGTCGAGGAGCTCGGTCGTCAAGAGAGGTCTGGAAGCCCGAGGCAGTCCGCAAGCACCAGATCCACACCCACGTCGTCATTACCACCACCACCGCTGAGATTTCCCCAGACAAGAAAGCACGCGGAGACCTCAGATCGGAACTCTCAAGCGTATCCCTCAAGCCCGATAGGGTACAGAGGGCCAGGATTTCAGTTCAAGATACCACAGGACCACTTTCCAGTGTTTGATGACAACAACGTCCGCTCTTAGATTTAGAAGTGCCAAGGCCATTTCAGCATCTATAACGTACCGGAGAAGGCTAAGGGAAGGCACGCTTCCCTTCATCTAACCGGAGGGGCTAAAGTCTGGCTCTCAGAGTACCAGATGCCCAACCTTACATAAGGTAGGAAGAGATTGTTCGAGACATCACCTAACGATTTGACAACTTCGGTCACAACGATGTAGTGACAGAATTCAAGTTACTCCACTAATCAACAACCGTGGAGGATTTCAAATCAAGATATAAAGAACTTAAAGCCTTGATGATGATTCCCAATCCAAATGTGTCGGAGGACTTCTTTATTTCAAGTTTCATCGGAGGTCTAAAGCCAAGTCTCAAGGCTAGGGTTCTGATGATTAATCCTCTCACCGTCTCGCATGTCATGTTCTTGTCTAGATGGGAAGAGACGAAGTTGAATAGTCATACACCTTTTCAAGGCTGTGTAGAGGCACAACCAATGTGGCCGAGCCGATACAGGGGCAAGGAGGTCATTCCGACAGGTCCAGCGGCACGACAAGAAGTCGGATAGCAATTTCTGGCCGGAAATCGCAACCAGCCTTTCCGAAAGACCAACTTCGAGAATCTGGAGGAGAGTACGAGGCTTGGTCTCTATTTCCATTTTCTGGGGAAGTTCTCAATGACGCATATGTATCCGAACAAATTTTTTTTTGCTTATTGTGACCATAGAGCCAGAGGAGATGGGCTCTAGAAATGCTCTCAAACCACCACCAGAAGAAGAAGAAGAAGGCAGAGTCATAGAACCAAGCTCTAGAATGGAGGGGGATAGACTACCTCGAGGAGAGCCTCTGTCTGATGGGATCTGAACCACCTAAATAGGACAAATACCATGTCGAGCGGTTGTGTGTGCTAGGAGATGACCATATCGATTCCATAGATAATGAGCAAGTGGATTCCATACGCATCACCGAAGTGGTGAAGGAATGACGAATCTCCATTTTGGTGGACCCAGGAGCCACCATGACATTCTTGGATGTCGAGATCGCTAGGGTCTTGAGGCTGGAAATAGAGAAGGCCTCACCGAAAGTGATCAAGCTGGAGATTGGGGTAAGTATCTCTATGCTTCCCACTACGTAGTACAGTGGCGCGCGGGAAATGTGTGGTTCACAACAGGTTTCAAAGTGATACCACTCAGGGACCGTGACATGATACTAAGCTCAAATTAGATGAAGAGAGCCAGCCCAATTACATTCGATTATGAGTAGAGGTGTATCTCGTTTCAGGAAGGCTAGGCCTTCCATATAGCCTACGAACATGAGCAAGGCATGTGTATGGAATAAATTGAATTTGCACAAGTAAAAAGTGAGCTGGAGGAGGGGAATAGTCTCTTTCTCAGAGAGCTAGGAAGGTTAGAGGACTCACCGGAGATTATGACCGAGCCCATGTATCGACCAACGTGCCGAAAGACCTTCGTCGGCTACTCGATAAGCACAGATCGATGTTCGGGGAACCTAAGGGCCTCCCTCCTTGCTGTGAGCATGACCATGACATTCCGCTCTTGCCAGTACATCTTCGAGCAGAAGAATGTTTTGGAGAAGATGGTACAAGAAATGAAGGATGGGGGCATTATCCGGGACTGTTGTAGCCCTTCTCTTTTCTGGTGTTGCTGGTCAGGAAGAAGGGCGAAACATGGAGGTTCTGCATGGATTACCGTTAGCTGAACAACATCACCATCAAGGACAAATACCTGATTCCCTACATAAAGGAGTTGCTCGACGAATTGAAGGGAAGTATGTACTTTTCAAAGATCGATATTAGAGGCGGGTACCACCGGATCCTATTGAAGGAAGAAGAAGAGCACAAGACCGTGTTTCGAACACATATGGGCCATTATGAGTTCCTTGTGATGTCGTTCGACCTCACTAACATGTCGACAATGTTTCAGGCATTGATGAACCACATTTTCAAGGATTTTCTCTACAAGTTTTTGCTCTTGTTTTTCGAAGACATCCTCATCTACAGTGAAGACTGGGAGACCCATTTGAAGCACCTCGACCTGGTTCTAGAAAGGCTTTCGGAACGAAAACTGCTTGCGACTGAGTCAAAATATGAGTTCGGGTAGATAGTGATCTCCTATTTGGGGCATGCTATCTTGCATAAAGGGGTGAACACAAAGAAGGATAAGGTCGAGGCCATGGTGAAGTGGCCACGACCGACCTCTATTAAGACCCTTCGAGGATTTCTTGGCCTGATAGGGTACTATCGGAGGTTCATGTAGGGGTATAGGGTCATTGTGGGACCTCTTATGACGCTCAGAAGAAGGATGTGTTTGCTTGGTCCGGGCTTCGCAGAATAGATAACAATCATCAATAAAGAAGATGTGACTTACACTTGGGGTAGTCCGGTCAATTCTGCACCCATGGATAAGTCATTGTTCCTCGTAATGATTTAGGAGTATCGAGAAGCCTTCAATACAAAATAATAATAGATAGGGCGATAGTGGATCACCCTGTCTGATCCCTCTAAGAGGTTGTAAAGGGCTAAGGTAAGTCCCCCTTGAACTAACCGTGTATTGAATTGACTAGATCCATTTGGCAATCAATTCAGAAACTCAGTCTGAAAGCCAAATTTCCTCATTACTGCAAGAAAAAAGGTCATTCCACCATATCGTAAGCCTTGCTCATGTCCAGCTTCATAGTCATGCTACCTTCTTTGTCATAAGTCTTCCTTTTCAGATAGTAGATAATTTTATATGAGATTAATACATTGTCATGAATAGACCTTCCAAGTACAAAACCTCTTTGTGTCTCGAAAATAATGTTATGTAATATAGGCCTAATTCTATTTGCTAAAGCTTTTAAAATTATTTTAAATAGAACATTACATAAAGCAATTGGCCTGAGATCGAACATATTAACCAGTATAGATTTTTTTTGGAATGAGGATTAATATGGTGTCATTGAGCCTCTCCGGTAATTCTCCTCCTACAATGACATGCTAGATACAATCAATTACTTCTTGAGCTACCATCTCCCAATATTTCGGTTCAGCACGTCCGGCTCAAGGGACTTGTTCGGGCCCATTGCGAAGACGGCCTCCCAGACCTTCTCCGTTAATACTCTGCTTCTGAAGCTCATGTTCTGCTGGTCCGTGACTAACTGTGGTATCGGTATTGGAACGTCCAACATTTCCCCTTGTTCATACCCAAATAGCCTTTCAAAGTATCTCCTCATGACTCCTTCTAACTCCGTACTACATTTTGTTCGAACCCCATCCTCATTTTGTAGTTATTTGATCTCATTAATTCGGTGTATATGACTTGTTATGGTATGAAAAAAAACTTAGTGTTTTTGTCTCCTTTATGGAGCCAATGTTTTTTAGCCCTTTGTTTCCAAAGCTTTTCTATCGTGATCCTTGGTTATTTTAGAAGTTTAATGAGGAAGAGAAGAGCAACAGCGTCATTTGGAGGTAAGTCCGTGTTACTAATGCCAGCAAGGATTGATGAGGCGTTGAGTTGTCATAGGAGTATTGGTTGTTGCATGTGCTTACTTGTCGAATTCCTATTGGCTGATTAATGGCTATTGTTGTTGCGTGGTTCTTCTCCAAATTGTAACGGTCCCAATCTCCTTCTGTATATGGTCTCGATTGAGCAATAGAGCACACGAAAATCAGAGCCATTGGGTCCTATATAATGTTAGCAGATTTTCGATTAGGGTGCATGCTTGATGTTTGTTCTTATCCATAGCCATAGTTGTAGTAGATAGAAAAAATGTCTGATCTTTCAAGATCAAGTCGTCTCTATTTGTAACTGTTCTTCGTTAATGAAAGTTAAGAAATTTCCCAATTTAGTTTCTTGTCTAAATTAGTTGTCTACGCAGCAGTGGTATCAGAGCCCTCATTTAGCGACCTTGCCATGGCTGAGAGTAAGGTTGTGTGCGATACACCGATGAGAATGGAGGTCAACAGCCTGCGTTCGGAGATTCTGGAGTTAAGGTCAATGGACCAGAAGACGCTATTGGGCATTGACTCTATAAAGATGCGCTTGGATGGTATTGATGAGATCCGTAAGGGTATGTCTATGCTTTTGCAAGATAGATGCATGAGTACGAAATTTTTTGAGGGATCGATGAGACAATCTATGGATATCGATGAGACAATCTATGCAAATTCGTCGCCTTCTACATCCCTATTATCACCTGTGGAGACGAAGGATGAGTTGACGATTGAGAAACAACTTGAAGTGATATTTTCGGCGGAAAAACAAGGTTGGGCACAACAACAAGTAGCTATTGATATATACATAATGGAGGAATTGGCTGAAATTAAGAGACGGGGAAAGAGCCACAAGAACATTTTGTTGCCAGTATCGAGGACTTGTTCGGAGAATGAGAAGGTACTGAAGAGGAGGACTTAGGTTCTCAAAAAGCTTCCACCGCTTCTCATATCTTCAATGGCGGGTGTATTTACAACAAGCTTATAGAGAGCGATGGCTGGATGTTTATGCTTGAGGTCTGGAATGGGAGTACACACCAGTTGTTTGTGGTAATGCCCAAGTTGACACTTGTGAACCATATGGAGGTAGTATCATTTTCTATTGTGTTATGCTTGTTACATCTAGCTAAACAAATTACTGGAATAGTTAAATTTCATACTAGTATTGGCACATTAATGAGTAGAGGGAGATATGGGTTCTTTCATGAAGAAAATAAGGAAATTTGGGTTCATTATGATGGTTCCAACATACAAAGAGCTTTTAAATCATTGGAGGTTACGGTTATGGGAAGTTTTAAGGTTAAAGGATCTCTGGTTGGATTGTATATGTATGGGTTTGTTGCTCCAAGTATTGGATTTAAGGAGAAAAGGATCATTGCTCTTGAAAAATTGGAAATAGCCAGAAAGTTAATCTAAAATTTCGAGAAAAGATTATTGTTGAAGGGTCTTATTTGTTAAGAAATGATTTTGGTTGTGAGGTTAGGAAGTTGGGTTGGGATATGGCTCATCCTACACCTACTTGGCCACCTGAATTGGGAATTTTGTTTTACATTAATAAGATGTTGGGGGTTGAAAAAAATGACTAAATTATAAGGGAACCTTGTAGAGCTGATTGGAATTTAGGGAAGAGAATCCTAATGCGCTTTCATGAATTGTCTTGGGGTAGTAGAATTGACAACTTAAATGGGGAAATGGTTTCATTTGATTTTTCTACTGTTTGGGAATTGTCCAGAAAGGAATATCTAGAAAGACTTGGGTTTGGTCAACTAGAATGAATGAGAATAAAGTTATGGGAAAGTATGGGGAAGATGGTTTGTCTCTAGAGTTGGGGAAGTTGTGTCTAACTAAAATAGGTATGAAAGATATAGTCTTGTTGCTTAGATTTATGAGCTTGGGTTTTACAGTTCCCCCGGATATGAGAGAGATCCTACATGAAATCAAAGTGTCCGACAAATTGCCAAGTGTTGGACTGAGTTTTCATTTAATTGTGTATAGGAGGGGCAATTTGATGAACATGTATGGATTTTGTGGGTATATGGGGTATAATAGAGTGGTGTTTGAAGGTTGGGGTATTACTAGCAGTGTAGGGTGTGTGACCTTCTATAAAATTAGTGTTAATCGGTGTATTAGTCATGACACATTTTGGGTCAGAAAATGGTGTTTCTTCGATTCTTTGTGGATGTTGTTGTTATGAGAGAGATGATGATAACTGAAGTGGGCATATTTCTATAGAAAGCAAGGATCACGAATTATAAGTTGGTGAAATTTCAAACTTAATGAAAATTATAGACAATATATCTCCAAAGGTGGTGTTACTTCATATGTCTTACTGTTCTTTCCAATAACGATACTCGGATTGCACCCAATTGGCATTACAAAGAAGCAATTATGATGTTTACAATTATGTGGTCAAGGTTATTTTTGAATATAGAGGGAGTGATCATTATGGGGGTTTCTTGTACATGATCGCAGAGATCAAAGATAATTGGATTGTTGAGGTGACTGTTAGGCTGATTAATATCTTGTCATGGGAAGAATATGAAGACCCTAAGTGCTTTACATACCTTATTGATCTTGATACAGAGGCCATATATCGACAACTCAAGTTTTTGTCACTTGAGAGCCTTAAGGGAGGGCTTGGGATACATCATATTACTGAATTGTTTAAGGTTGCTAATAAAAGCATTATTGAATGGATGATAGTTCCAACTTGTCTGCACATTGGTGTTCTTGACCATGGAAGGAAGGAAGCTATTTGGAGGAAGAAAATTGAGTATTTTGGTTATATTACCATAACTGGATGCAATATTGATTTTGGAAAGGAGGGACGAAATGAGAATCATTTATAGTATCCATTCTCATCTCCTACCTAGAAATTCTCAATGTCTAACTTCTTCTCACCAAGATCGTTTACTAGTAGCAGAGTTGAATTCCTGAAATTGTTGAATGTTATACCACTTCATTTCTCAATGAATAGAGACAAGAGTAAGCTGATCATGGTTGTTATTGGAAAAGTACAGTTCACTACTGTGTGGCATGGAGTTGGTATAAATGAGGTGCCAGAAGCTTTCTTAGATAAATTGGCTTTTGCAAGTCTATACAATAAAGAAAAGATTATGCAATTGATTTGCAAGATCCTTGGTATATTGGGCATTAATGTTATGTCTATCATGAGAGATGAACTTAAGCTAAGTGTGAGCAAGCACAAGAACTTCAGTTGCTTGAATCACCAGGTAATGAAGCAAGTGTTAGATGTTGTTGTTAACACGTGTGGTATAAGGTGTTATTTTATTACACTAGTACTTGTCGCTCCATCTTTTAAAGTTGAATGTGCTGATTCTCTACCATCCATGCTCGGGGTAATTGCTACTAAGATGAGATTTGCAATAACAATATGTGCAACACTGGAAAATTTGTTGGGCCTCATTATTAGTTCGTTGAGAAAAATAGAAGAGTGTCATGTGACTCTTTGAGAAATTGTTCTTTATGTCTATGCTTCATGTGGAATGGTTAGCCTTGATAGGCAGAATCGTAGGCTTATTACAAATTTTGGAGATCGATTTCAACAACCAAGCTTGAGGACAAGCTTGTTTTATGGGGGGTGGTATGTCATGATCCTTGGTTATTTTAGAAGGTTAATGAGGAAGAGAAGAGCAGCGATGTCGTTTTGAGGTGAGTCCGTGTTACTAATGCCAACAAGGATTAATGAATGCGGTGAGTTGTCATGAGAGTATTGGTTGTTGCATGTGCTTACTTGTCGAATTCCTATTGGTTGAGTTATGGCGGTTGTTGTTGCGTGGGTTCTTCCCCAGATTGTGGTGGTCCCAATCTCCTTTTGTACGTGGCCTTGATTGAGCAACAAAGCACATGGAAGAATCGGAGCCATTGGGTCATATATAATGTTAACGGATTGTCAATTAAGGTTCATGCTTGATGTTTGTTCTTATCCATAGCCATAGTTTTAGTGTAGTGTAGTGGGTAGAAAAAGGTCCGATCTTTCAAGATCGGGCCGTCTCGATCTGTAATTGTTCTTTGATAATGAAAGTTAAGCAATTTCCCAATTTAGTTTCATGTCTAAATTAGTTGTCTACGCAACATTTTCCTTGATTCCTAGAGCCCTTTCACGTAATGTCTATGTATTTCTCCTATCTCATGAATACCCGATCTATCTGTCTGCCCATTCAACTCAGTTATTTTCCTCATACACCACTTAATTTTTGATGAGTTTGTGTAATATATTGTCCTTCCCCATTGGTCTAGAGCTCGGGTCACATTCTGGACTCGATCATTGATCGGAATCATCACTCGAGGCTGCCAGACCGCTTGTACTAATCTCCCACATTCCGGGTCCTCTATCCATATATTCAAAGTGAAAGTGCCTTGTTCGTCTCAGTGTAGTGAGTTGTTCGGTCTCCACCAGTATAGGCATGTGATCAGATGTAGAGACCCCCAAGTTACGACACCTTATGTGAGGAAATAGTCTTCGAACCCTACTGTTGAGCAAAACCTTGTCCAGCTTGGATTGAACTCCCGAGACAAGGGTTGCATCCTCGCTGCCAAGTGAAAGGCTACCCCTCCATGGGTAGGTCTCGAAATTCTAGACCTTGTAAAGTGTCTTTTAATCTTCTATTAGGTCGCGTGGGTAAGGCTGACCACCGTTTGTCTCTTCTGGGGCTAATATTACGTTATAATCTCCCGTAAATGTCCACCCCTCTTGATTATCAACTCCCAAATTCTCCGGTGATTCTCAAGTGTGGTATCTCATGTCTCTTTGGGGTTCCCCGTAAATGCCAATATATCTAAATTTTTGTCCTGTGACCAGTTGTACCCATGCATCAATGTGGTTTCTGGAAAATCTTCTGACTGTAATCTCAACCGGTCTCTCCATAGGAGGGCTAACCCACCACTTTTCCCTTGAGCTTCAACTACCAAACATCCTTGGTACCCAAGTTTTAACTTCATGATATTTAGTCGCTTTATTACATAGTGTTTCACAAAGGAACATTACGTCGGGCTTCTTTGGAGTCATCACCTTGTGTCGATGAAGAATTGCCAGAGGTTTCCCAAACCCTCGGTAATTCCAAGCAAGGCCTATTATGATGACGGGCAGGGTTGTTTCACAACCCTCGCCATAATATTTGTAATATCTTCCACAATAGACTTAAGGAGACCTTGAACTTCCTCCACCTTACGATTTCCTAGTTGCTTATGGGTCTCTTTGGTGCCCCATTCACCTCTCCCTTCTGTCGTGGTATGGGCATTATCATGACCTTTTTAGTTTTGGTCTGACTTAAGTTTAAGGAGTCTACTATCACCTCTCGACCATCATCCAACAACTAGGTGTGGCCTCCTCTTCCTCTTCTTACTATTTTCTCAATTCTCTCCAATTATCTATCATTACTTTCTCAGGCTCTTCTCCCGATTGGGCTTCTTCTTATTCAATGTCTGCATTGTTTTCCCCTTTATTTGTCTATTGTGATCCTAGAGACAATCTAATACTCGTCCCTAGTTGGTCGTCTGGGATTCGAGGGTTGAGAATTGTCTTGTTCCCATCTCCAAGAGCTACCATGTCCCCATTCCCTATTGTTTGTCTCCTGTTCAGTACTTCTTCTCCATGCACGATCCACACGCAGTTTCGGGACATAAAAGAGAGGTGTATTTTCTTGAGCTTCTCCCACTTTAGCAAAATCATTAAGAATATGCTCTACATACCACATTTGAAGCAAAAGTCCAACATACCTTCATATTTCAACAACACCACAGTCAGTTCCATCTGATTTCCAAGGTTGACCTTCATTTTCTTTCTTTAACAGTTTGGTTATATCTACCCCTACTTTGATTCGCAGATAAGCACCCCACACCTTACCGTCGACGTTAGAGTCCACTTGCAAGCATGTCCCGATCCGATTGCCTAGGGCTTCTCCCACTCCTCTAGTCATCCCCCAGAATGGCAATTGATGTATTTGTATCTAGAAAGGCACAGATTCAAAACTCACCTTCCCTGGTTTCATGGAGTAGTCTAGGTCCTTTAACACTACCAAAATTATATGAAAAGTCCACAGCTCAAGTTCTAGAATCCTCTTCTTTGATCTTGCATTTAGGAAGAAAAAACCAAAAGTGTCAGTCGTCAGATGTTTGATGACTAAACCATGCATTCTCCATGCTTCCGCCATGATATCTATGAAGGCTCCTTTGTTATGTGGCTTATTGGTCAAAACCTTCCCTATCAGTGCCTTATAGAACTTTGTTAGCGATTGTTCGATTTCCATCTACGAGACTTGCACTTCCTCCTCGTCTTCGTATAAGTCAAGGGCAATCGTTGCCATTCTGTTCTCCAACTGCTCCTTAGATCCTTGCTATCACCGCACTAACTCTCTCTCCAAAGTCAAACCAGGTCGACGTCGAACAGCCGATCAAAGACGGCTACCTTCAAACCCTAAGACTCCGAGACATTCAGAGGAGGGCATCAAAAAACTATTAAAAGTAGATGGATTAATAAAATTTTGGGAAAACATTAAATATAGCTTCACCTAAGTTATCATGTTTTTGAGATAGCTACACTTTAAGCCCCTTTAACTTTCTTAAGTCATCATTTTATCCCACCAATGTTAAAATTTGGATAGTAGAATTGAATAATTTTCAAATGAACAAAATACCTTCAAGTATTTCTTCTACATTTTGCTTTGTT